>MU225435.1:321097-339027 GCA_018584345.1 Thuja plicata
GAGGATGATGATGACGATGATGATGACGATGATGATGATGATGATGATGACGATGACGATGATGATGATGATGATGATGATGATGATGATGATGATGATGATGATGATGATGATGATGATGATGATGATGATGATGATGATGATGACAATGACGATGACGACGACGACGACGATGGTCATGATGATGAGTACAATGAAGAAGAAGGTCAATGACATAAATGAAATGTATGAGTTATGTGATATCGTGTATAAACATTGTGTGATTATTATGATGTTTAGCTATTGGTGTTGATTTCATGTATAAATGTTGTATGATTCTGTCACCCTTGGTGGAAACAGGTAATTGAGTATAGATTCAACCCTATTATTAAGGGTCTTCCATAGTATAAATAAATTAAAGGTAAGAAATGAAATAATATACAATGATTATGATGACTACATACTGTTCATGTTATATATTATGTAAGTTTTAGCATATGTATCATGTAATTTCTACCTAACATACAATAAATGAATTACATATGAAGGAACTTGAACCATATTAATGAGGATCCTACATAGTCTCATGAATCGACAGGTACAAGTCAATACACCATATAGAAATAGTATATTAGTTGTTCACTTTCTCTTTACACCTATCTTGGAGTGGTTTAATAATAAGGTAGGTGATGTAGATGCAAGTGGTCAAAGGTCAACTAAGCCTGTAAATGTATTATGAAAGGGATACTTTACAAGGTTTTCCCATAAAACCCAATGCACATAATGCTCCAAAGTAGCCAAAATGAGTAACTAAACCTTCTCACTTCCAAACCTACTAACCTTGATGTGACTGTCCCACAAGTCAACACTACTATTGCCCTATATCATTATCTCATTCTTCAATCCCTCCAAATTAGATGGTTTCTTTGTGCCAACTTTTAACTCTTATTTTATTACTCTTGTCACGTCCCTAAACACCTCAAAAACCATATATAAGGTGACACAAATCCACTTGGTTTCATTTCACTAACATTTTTATATTTTATCTTTCTCATAGGGGGGCAACAATCCATCTCATAACACAGGAAGGGATGCAGATCCCAGCCCTTCTTCCGCATAGGTAAAAGTCATTGTAATTGTAAAAATTAGATAGAAGCAAAATTTTATATTATTATGTTCTTTTCTTGAGGTTTTTACACTAATTTTGATAATGTTACTAATATTGTTCTCACAAATGTTTTTTCAGAGAAAGGGTAAAGCACATGCGATACCTCAGGATACATGTACGAAGGTGGATTGGACAATATCATTGTCGAAGGAGATCATAGCATCCCCAAATCCTATCAGGGTGATAGAAAATTGTATTAGAAGAATTAATAAAGAAGTTGTTTATTTCGCATTCGTACGACCTCAAACTCCTAAGATAAAAGCGAGGTTGAAAGATTTGATGGAGATAGCAAAAAAATTGCAAGTAAGCATTAATGAATTCTTTAATTATAAAAAAGTTCAATAATGGTTTATATTTTATACTCTTATATGCGATAAAATAATATATGCACGTGTTGTTATTACATAATTATTTGTGTCATCATCAACCTGCGCCTGACCTTGATCAGGGCATTACAGGTAGTTCAAGTAAATATTTGTAGTGGGAAAGGATGCAATTATTAATGTTTTTTTTTACCATTTTATAAATGTATGAAAGTATTAATGTGTTTAAAAAAATCAAGCTCTTGGAAAAAAATGTATTCAGGTCCTGTCAATACACCATTGTAAATGCCTCCTCCTTTGAGGTCAAATCCTGATGTATTGTCGACTACCATGTCATCAATGTGTAGCATGCAGACATCCACTCCCACACAGGATCGTTGAAGGTCACTTTGGTGTTGAGTGAGGAAGAAATGCTTCCTTTAAAAATATAGAACGTTCGAGGTACGCTCAAATTATTATTATATATATTCTAATTGTAATTTACTTATTAATCACTCATTTTTGGACTAATGATTCCATGATTTTTTGTAGGAAACAATGTTTTTTTATAAAAATATGAATGAGCTTACATTGTAGATATTTGGGCCCACCATATGTAAAAGGTGGAACATCATATGTGAACTAACCCTATTTGAATATTTTCATTTTATATCATTGCTAGAATAGTTTTCATTTCATATAATTCTTAAAGTATATTAAATATAGCTTCGGTTCATTTCAAAATCTAAAAAGTTTATTTTTTCTTAAAATATGGAATGACCAAGAAAAAAAGCTAAAAGATGAGCTTAGAAAGCATTTGGTTGAGCTCTTTGGAGATAAATTTTTTGAAAAATTAAAGGTCCTTGAGAAAGATAGCCAATATCTCAAGTATCTGATGGACCAGTACAAAACACATTTAGATAATAAATGAAAGTATGAGTGCACCCTCATGATTCTAGAGCTGGAATGGAGGGAAATCATTTTGGATGCGAAGGACAAAATTGATAGGAAAAAAGGAAATAGGCCACCAGACGCCAAAATAAAGTATGTGATACTATTAAGAATGTAATTATGTACTATTGAAAAGTGATGTTTTTGGTGTGAAATGAGACACTTAATGGTTTTCTTTTATGGAAACACATTTGATAGTATGATTGAGTTAAGTACAATTTTGGAGATACAGTTCTGAAATCGAGTAAGTATAGAAACAAAAGTACAAAGTATGACAACATTGTTTTGGACAGCAAAGATCGTGTATGATGTTTGATGAATTACGAGCTTAGAAGAAGATATTATGGGATATGTAGGACCTATATTTAAGATCAATTTTGTTTTGGTGATGATCATAGAGAGTTAGAGTGATTTGAAGACATGTGAAGACAATAGAACAGTGAAACAAAGCAGTTGAATAGATGCGATGATTGAGTGAGCATGAGATGGAATCCAAATGTGCTAAGTTGGATTGGTATTTTGAATTACCTATACTTTGGTAATACAAGAGCATCAAAATTATATTTACTTTTTTTTTAAGTATTTATTTTGTTTTGTATTGTAATTAAGAGTTGGCCAAATGATGTAAGAGATATATAAATGAAGAATATTTTGTAAAGTGAAGAAGTAAGTATGAATGGATGGATATATAGACATGACTGATGGTAGATGCGAGATTAGAGATTGATAGATTTTTTGAGAGCTATAACTAGAAGTATCTAAGAATTGGAGATGCTTGTTTATTTTCATTATTGAGAACACTTTGTAACAGAACTATTGGTTGTAAGAGTTGTAAGCTTAGTGTACCCCTAACAAGGTGTTGTATACCTTTAATAGGGTTGATATTCCTTTAACAAGAAAATGTACTATGTGAAATTCAGCTCATAACAGGGCTAGGTCTCCTAGCAGGGACATTATACTTTAGTGCAATCTTGTGGGTAGCATTCCCACCGGGGTTTTCCCTTGGCCATGGTTTCCTTGATAATAAATAATGGTGTAATGAGTTATGTGTTATTTTCTTATGTTCTTTTCATTTCAATAATCATATGGTTTATGTGGAATTGGTTTAAGTTTAATTTAAAGTGTTTTAATACTAAATCACCCCCCTCTTAGTATTACTTAATCCTAAAAATTGGCATCAGAGTTGTTGGCCCTTGAAGACAAAGTTTAACAACTTAAGGGAGATCAAGATGGATTATGTAAGTCAAGAAGAAAACTTTGAAGAAACACTTGAAGACCTTGACAAAGAAAAAGTAGAGAATGGTGACTTGAGATTTAATTTAAGAAGATCTGAGGGATTCATTAAGAAATTGAAAGATCAGCTTGATCTTTCTAGAAGTCAGAGACAAGATCTTATGGTTTAGATAAAAGAAGATTCATACAATGATAATTCAGATAGAATAAAGAAACTTGAATAAGAGAATGATACCTTGAAGCTTAATCATGAAACAATGGCAAAAGAGATTCAACAAGAAATGGATGCTAAAAACAAGATTGAAGAAGCTTTGAAGGATGATAATATTCTAATGGGACAAATGAAGACTAAACTTGACCATTACAAGAAAAAGTATTTAGAATTGGAGAAATATAATTAGATCATAAAAGGTGAACTTGTTGAGACAAAGAAACATATTGAGAGACTTCACATGAGCAGTGACTTGATCAATGAACAAAGAGATAGCCAAAAACCTAAAGGAGATATGAATGGCATTGGCTTCAATGAAGCTGAATGTTAGTACTTCCCCCAGATTTAGTGGGACCAGAGTTTCCCTCATTTTTGCAGAGTCAACGATGCCTTCATCTTTCACGGGATAAAGGTGATCACTGGTGATCAAGGATTCAAACTATCACCTTAGGCCATGAGCATGGTAGGTGCTTGGGGGGTTACTTCATTTATTTTTCCTAGCACACCTATATTCAGGTATCCATATTTTCTGGGAAACCCTTCCTATTACCCAAACATTATGGGGAGAGGATCATTTTATTGGAATTTTGTAGGCAGATTTTGGAGGCACATATCTTGACTTCTCTTAAGAAGATCACCACTCTGATAATCCCAGTCATTTGTGAGGAATACTCCTTCTCCCTCACCATGGCCTAGGAAGCACAAAATAAGTTAAGTAGCATGAACTTAGCCAAATATTCTTTCATTCACAAGGATTATGATCCACTTGAGCGACTGGGAAGGCTGATGCCCAAGGGAGTCAACCCCCATGTTTGACACTAAGAATATTTTTGGGCCGAATGCCAAGATGACTATGACATTCGAAAGTGATAATATACCAAAATTTTGAAAGGAATAATGGAACATCTCAAACTCCATACATTCCCATGGACTTTTTCAGACACCAGTCCACAAGAAGACCCCAAGTATAAAGATAAAGGCATAGACAAGATGGACCTCCCTCAGGTAGATTGGGATATGCCAAAGATTTTGAGTATCAAGGCCATCTCGAGAACAATAATTCAGCGTAGCCACAAGTATTTTGTGAGGGTTTTCCTAAAAAAGTCTCCAACTAGAAAACCCTATTTTGGAAGCCTTAGGCTCCCAGGCTATGAAGAAATCTAAAGCCCAAGCAAAGTAGAAATTCAGCACCCCACCTTAGGTCCCAGACCCCATTTTGGCCCCCCTAATGGATCACTTGGGTGATAAATTTGAACACTCCCAGAAATTATTAGATACAATAAAATTATGGAGTGAATTTTGGTCTCAAAGCTACCTTAGTAGGCTCTTGTCCCCCACTAGGAGATTATCCCTCTCTGGCCATTTTACTATGTGTATCATGTGAAGCAAAGATTGCAGGGACTATCATAGCTGCAGATGTTGGGGTGTCACTCAAAACAAGAAAGAAGCAGAAGGAAGAGTGGCCTCCATAGAATAGAAACCCAGATCTTGAGCCTAGGAATGTACCTAATGTTGAGGTACTTTCTTCCTCCTCCTCCTCCAAAAAAGAGGATCACCCAGAGAGTCCCCCAAAAATAGCATAGATCAACATTGATGATTTCTTCCCGATGGGTGATCTTTTAGAGTTTCATGATATAGTTGATAACACAATGGAAGGAACAGTGGAACCAAAAATTGAGGTTCTCATACCAGAATCAACAAGGCCTGAAGAGTTAGAGGTCCAAGGAGGAGATGTATCCTGATTAGAAGACGTCAAAAAATAAAGAGGGATAGAAAAATAACAAGGAAGTAATCTAGATATGTAGCAATTGATGACTGATAAGGAAATTGGACCTCTAGGAACAACAATAACCTTTGATGTAGTGCTCCTAATCCCAATTGGTGATCAGAGTTTGCTGACACCAACTGATCCAATGACTGACAAAGTTGTGGCCATAATCCAACAAGTACATCTAAATGATTTTCCTCAGCCACCTCCACCACCTAGCCCACCTATGGAAGATATCCTAGGAGGTTGTATGGAGGGAGAGAAAAGAAATGAAGGTGAAGATCCCATCAATACAGAGGACAACACGACTAGGGGAGAACCTAAATTGAACCCTGGGGATACTTCAAGTTTGGGGATGTTAATAAGCGGGCTAGTTTCCCCATCATATTTGTTAGTGGAGTCCCATAAAATAAAATATTTGACAACCATCATCACCCCACTATCACTGGCAGAAATGTTGGCCAAAGGCCAAGTGCCCAAGAAGCCTAAGAAGGCTCGTGCTCTTCACAACACCTAAAGGGCCCTAGATAGTAATGTAGTGGCAATAATTTCTGCCCCTCCAGCAAGAAAAGAAGACTCATAGGTTTTTGATGAAGAGTATGTAATCATAGAGGTGCCTCTAGGAAAGAGAATGCAGCAAGGGGATTTGAACCTCTTGAATGAAGTGAGCCAAGCTATTTATGCCCAGTATGAAAATCAATCTCAAAAGGTGAAGGAGTTAAAGGTTACCAATGCTAATATTTTCAGACTCCTAACAGAGTTAGTGTGCCCCCTCACTTTCAAAACACCTGAACCTTAGATCTCTAGGACACTGCTCCCTCAAGGTGATGTTGATGCACTGAGGGCCATGAAAAAGAAGGCATTGGCAGTGGATGAATGGATGACATAGAAAATTGGGGCCATAAGAATTTTTATGTTTGAGTCTCTTCCAAAATTATTTCGGGCACATGATACATCAAAGCAAATGGAGGCCACTATTCCGTAGTGGCAAGGAGAGATCGAGAAATATGAAGAGTGGAGGGATCCCTCACTAGAGATTCTAAATCTTGGGGAGGATAATGTGGAAACTACAGGCATCCTAGGGGAAGATTCATATGGATTCCTCATGACATAATACACCAGAATTGCATTCAAAGTTAAAAGTGGCAAGCAACTAGTAAGGGTACTGGAGGAAAAACTACAGGCGGTCCAGACCCCATTGGTCTGGTATACTGCTTTCATCAAGGAAATTACATCGGTTGATCCTCTCAGCCCTGGGACTTATACTCCTATGGGTTCTATACTTGGTATGTTCGATGAAATGGCCGAGGCTTAATTCTAGCTCGAGGGAGATTTCAGTAGTGTCACAATGGTGGAACTCTCCCAGATGGTTCTCAAGTCCCATGATGCAACCAAGGTGATTGCAGAGTTAAAGGAAAAGGTCAAGGATGCCAATGATCACTTTGAAATTTTTGTTGATCATTGAGACTACCTAAAGGATGTGGAATAAGATGGCATACTCCACATACTAGAGGCATACAAAAATTTCAAAGGACAGTAAATTTTCCCAAACTTTAGGGAATCCTTTTCCAGAGGTAAATTACAAATTCATTCTTTATTCTTTGAGCATAGGCTCCCAGATTTTGGAAATCTGAATTCCTAGCTTTGTATTCTTTATGGTGATAAGCGTTGACATCTCTTCCAATCCAACCAATCATTATCTATAGCTTATTGTCATATCCATGTTCTTCCTTCCTAACCTGAAGGGTTGTTATTAGTCAGAAGGCTCACTACAGACATCTCCCAGGTCCCAAGACATTGTT
Organism: Thuja plicata; assembly: GCA_018584345.1. Lineage (NCBI taxonomy): Eukaryota > Viridiplantae > Streptophyta > Pinopsida > Cupressales > Cupressaceae > Thuja > Thuja plicata. Next base: position 328,512 of record MU225435.1, read on the forward strand.
CTCACATTTAATATCTGGCGTAAGAATCCCCTCTCAATCACCAAGACTTAGAAAGAATTAAATGAGGGTGTATGGCCCAATTATCTTATGAAAGCTCCATCACATCTACAAGTACAGGGACACTTTTTCCAATGGAGGCTTTCCCAGAGCTTCTTTCCTTCTTTCATCTCTTTTCTTCTCAAATGATTGTATTATATCAGGGTAATTTTGATAGCGCAAGTAGTACCGACTGTAAATATTGTAATATAATGTAAATAGATAGCGTAGGATTATTCTCTTAGGTAGTTAAAGTTTTCTATACATACCAATTTTGACATCATTCCAAGGGTTGGCAAATTCATGATTTAGCTATCCACAAGTAATACAATTTTCTTGGAGTTTTAGCTACTTTTTTTAGAGTTCAGAATGTAAGGAAACTTAGCTGCGAAAACAAATTCCTACACTAATCTCTAAAGGAAAGTATTGTGCGAATTATTTTAAATCCTTACAATTTTAGATTTTTTAACTACTTTAACAAAGATATTGCAGCCATATACCATGCATACAAAAATCAGATAATGACACAGTGATTTACCCTGGGGAAAACCTTTCGGTAAAAAAACCCCAGCACTCCAAAACCTACACAATGTATTATCTTCAACACAACGGTTACAACACACTTGCAATGCAAGTTCTTTTAGGAGACAATCGACACACAAAGACAAATCTAGTAGCACCAGATCATACCAAAAATGCACTCTTTTTTATATCTGTCTACAACCCTAAAAAATTCTTATATCATGTGCTTTCCTTTTTAGGGCAACTTCCAAAGATAGCCATATTAGGGTTTTACCATTCTCTGAGAAAATAGGAAACCTAAACCCCATGATTGTGGAAGAGTGTATAGTACTCAACTTTATCACTTGCCACATGTCATTTCATGTCTTCACCTATCATTGAATCTTCTATAAATATCTCTTAGGTGTCATAGGAATCCATCAAAACCATTTTAGCCATGATCTCCTTACACACAATTCAAGATGCCAACACATCAAGTGGACTAACACATCAACATGCTAACTAGACATGTACACTCACACTTAATTACATTATTTGTAAGAAATACATTTTACAAAACAAATAACAATAATAGGAATTATCCAAGGTTGAGACACCTTATTCATAACACAGAATAGATTAATGCTCCCTTGGAACCACTTGTGTAAGTACCAGTGATATTGGGTTTGAAGTTAATGAAAGAATGAGGAACACCATTTAGCACTATGCTCTATGTTGATCCTAATCCCAGAATTAGCGAAAGGTTTTCATTTTGTATGCTTCCTTATGTCCTTTGTTCTAGTTCTACAATGTTTTCATGAAATATTTTACTTTGCTAACTGATATATATGTGATTGAAGGTTATATGTATGTTCAGTATCTGTTATCTATTTTCAACTGGAAATTTTTTGATGATAAGGAAATATATATCATGAATATAGTTAGAGATTTATACTAACCTTGTCCTATCTTTTTCTATTTTCTTTGTTGAATATAAGGAATGCTTTAAAGAAACCCATTATCATTGAATTTTAAGAGGTCGATGAGTCAAAACTAGCTATCCCCCCAAAACAAACAGTCACTTGTCCAACTAAGCTAGCCCTGCATTGTCATGACCTAAGTACCAGGTGCTTGGAGGTCAGGAGATTGTACTCTTTGGTATACCTCTTCATTCAAAGTTGGATGATACTCTGGTATTCATTGAAAAATCCCCCTATTGGCATGACCATCACAAAGTCCTGTAAATAGATACTTACCAGATCCCTTAGGTATTCTCTTTGCAATTAGGGCTTCAATATCTTCAATATTTCTTTATTCTTCCTCAACTGCTTCCCATTCTTAGATGAACTTTATCCAGGTTCATATCTTTTCTTATCCTTATAAATAATATCTTTAAATGTAGATTCAACTTTAGGAAGACTATCTTTGAATTCTCCCATTTCAAGAGAAGATAACTTACCAATGAATGTGTCTCTTGTCATAGGTACCATGATTCCAATTTATTCAATAGAAACAACTTTGTGATTGTAAGGAGGCGAGGATCTTAGGATTTTAGAAAAAATTTTGTCTTCCTCCAATGTTCCACCAATGCATCTAAATCCACAAACAAGTTCAGTAACCTTTTGCGTATAGGAATTAATGTGTTCATCTTCACTCATCTTTAATGCTTTGTATCTTCCTTTCAAACTTTGCAAATTTGCTTTCTTCACAGATGCATCTCCTTCATGTAATATCTCTAACTTCATCCATATCTAATGTTTGATATCATATTCCATTACATTTTTATACTTTGCATCTGACAAGGTGCTCAACAAAGCTTCTTTTTATCTCATGTTTTTCTCAAATTGTTTCTTCTCATCAGGATTTGTAGTAGTAAGATTATCAAGAGGGGTGTAAGACTTCTTTGTGACTTCCCAATATTCTTCTTAGATGCATATCAAGTGTGTAATTATCTGACCCTTCCATATTGTATAATTAATACCTTCAAATCTCATACTCTCATTCTTAACGGTTGTCATGTCGGATCTCCTCAAGCAATCAAGCTTCCAAAGGAGGACTTAGCTTTGATACCAAGTTAGAATCAAGGCTACACACACAACTAAGAGGGGGGTGAATCAATTGTGTCCCAAAACTCCAAATCTTTATCCAACTTATAAAATTAATCTTAGAACTAAATGATAAACACGAATGCAATATCACAACACATTAATCAACACATAACACCAATATTGTTGATGTGGAAACCCGGTTAAGTTAAAAACCATGATGGAGATCAAACCCACAAGATTAATATATTATGTTAAAAGCATTATACCCTCTTAGGAGTAATACAAGGGTAATGCACATACATTCAGGCACACTTCCTAGAGCTCACTACTCAAATAAAACAAGGGGAATTCACATTCATTCAGGCACAGTTGCTAGATCTCACTACTCAAATACAATAAGGGATTCAACACAAAATAAGGCTCACTACCTTACAACAATCTTTGATTACAATTCACAATGGATACCAATCCATAACCCACAAATTGACATATAACATCTCTGTTATGCTAATAAAGTTCCAATGAAGTGCATCAAATCTCTACCTTAATATAAGATTCCAGCCATACCTATTTCCATTCACTCTTCCATACCACACACTCATTCACATTTACAAATGATTACATATTTTATACATTTCATCAACTTTATTTCAACTATCTTGGCTAGGGACCTAATTACAAAATATTAGTTCATTAGAGCTTAATACAGAATGTGATCCATTGAATATCGACTAAGACATATCAATGATCAATAATAATATCCTCGAACACGCTCCAGATCCATAAATCATGTCACGATCCTTCACAACACACTACACCATAAACTTGACCAAGAAAAATAATAACAATAACACATAACATGAAAATCATTAAATCTGATCACATAACTCAATGTGATCTAGTAATACAAAAAATGATCTAGAAATATCAAAAAGAAACATGAAATACCATGACAACAATAAGAAAAACTTTGTCTTAGAATTCAGAACTATCTCTGCATTGTTTGTCAAGAAAATCTAACAACAACCTTTGTCATTAAAGAAATATAACTTACCAACATCCAAATCACAAACCACTCAAGTTGAGGACACACATCCATGCCCTAAACTCACAACCAGGTTAGCAACTAGTAATATTGCATAACCGATACAAGAACTGTAACATTGTCTCTGCCTAGTCAACTAAAATACCAATCTCTGATAAATCATTCATTGCTCACTCAAATCATCATGCAAACCTCTGTAATTTGACATAGATAAACTAAAAAAATCACTAAAACCATCAGTACCTTTGCAATATCTAATCTTCAATATAATAGTTGTATTAAAATAATCTTGGCACTGAACATACTAGGAACACACATGAACACTTTCATCAACAGTAGGAATATGTTGACATCAATGACAAAAAATTAATGTTAGTACATAGATGCATGATATCCAACAATATCCAACACCCATATTGTGTCATTCTTCATTAATTAAATATTATAAATTATTTAATTAATTACTAATGTTCATCACTAATTGTCATCATGTCCCAATCAATTTTCCCTAATAAATGCTTGATTATGATCATTTTAATCTTGTCGTGTCAATCTCATTGATCAATCAATTTGTCCTATTCAGAGATATATCAAACATTAATTTATCCTTTATCCCTAAGTTCTAAGCCTTGATAAATAAATTCTATTTATTTTCCTATGCTTTGCAATTAATTAATTCCATATTAATTATTTGGCTAATTTTTCTTTAATTTAGGAATTAATAATTCTCTTTTTCCTAATTTTCTAGTATGAGGAATTATTTGATTGTAATTGTTAGATAATTCTCTATTTTTCCAAATGGGACTTTATCCCTTAAGTTTAGCCTCAATTTCCCCTAATTGTGCTTCATCCCATAATTGTTCTTGCACCTCCTATAATTTAGCTTCCAAATTCCTTACACCTTCCCTTCCCCCTTTTCACTAATTAGGCTTCCTAATTGCTGTTAATTTCTACATTCAAATTATGATTCAAACATGTCATAATTATGAAATTTTACAATTTGCACATTCATTGCCAATTTTTCAATCTCACTCTGAATTCTATAAATTAGTTTCATTTCTCTCATCTTGGATAACCATATTTTCAAGTATTATCATGATCATTTTTCTTTCATTATAGGTGCACTTTTTCACAAAGAGAGAAACGTCATATTTAAAGGAGAAGAAAGAAAGACATTGGATCCATATTGAGGGAGTGTTTTTATTATAGTTTTTATATTTTTATACACTCTTTCTTGATATCTTTAATGGTTAGGTTAGGATCCGATTTTTTATGCTTTTAAGATTTTGTGGTTGACCTTAGCATGCAATGTTTTTTTCCCTTTTTGTACCCTACAAAAGTAAGCACTTAAGCACAAGTGAATCTTCTGCTATCAATATCCCTTGCCTAGTCAGAATCCATATAACCATGATTATCATGGTAAATATCATCTCCAATCAAATTACCATGATAACACAAAGAATACTCCGAGGTGGCCTTCAAATATATAAAGAATCTTTTAACTGCATCCCAATGAACTCTACTAGGATTAGACATATATCTAGAAATAATTCCCACTAATTTGGCAATATTTGGTCTAGTATATACCACAACATAAATCAAACTTATAACTACATTCTAGAAAGGTACTCTTATCACATCTTCCATCTTTGATGAGGATGTAGAAAAAATTAAAATAGATAAATTTTCTCTAACTGTAAAAGGAACACATAATTATCTATAATCCTACATGACAAACCTCTATAAAATTGAGTTCACATACTTACTCTGGCCTAGCTACAATTTTCTGTTCACTCTATCTCTTTTAATTTTCATCCCAACAATGTTTTTAGGTGTACCAAGATCCTTTATATCAAATTTAGCAAAAATTTGAGACTTATGTTCTAAAATCATACATTTCTCTTTACCAATGAATAACATATCATCAACATATAATGCAATGTACAAAAAAAGACCATCTTATTTAAATAATAGACTCTAATTTAGAATGCTCAAATTCTAAACACACACACACACACACACACACACACACCAAATTTATGATACCACATCCAAAGACTCTGTTTGAGGCCATACAAAAGTTTCTTCAATTTATAAAAAAAATTACTTTTTCCTTTTACCATGTAGTGCTATGTATGTGTCATGTAAATATACTTCCTCAAATCATAATTAAATAAAGTAGTTTCCTTATCCATTTGTTCAACCTCTAAATCATAAGAAATAATAATAGAAAGCAAAAATCTAATGGATCTCAGTTTTGCAATATGATAAAATATCTCACCATAATCAACACTCTCGACCTGAGAGTAACCTTTTACAACCAACCTTTCTTTATCCTTCTCAATACCGTCATCTGAACCAATATTTTTATTAAATACCCATTTTCAACCAACATATTTTTTTTCATCTAGGAAATGGTACAAGATCTTACATGTATCATTCTTTTTCAAAGCTTCCATTGATTCATCCATACCAATTTTATAGCATTTTGCATCATTCATACCAAATGCTTCATATGCAGATCTAGGTTCATCTATATAATTAGTATTTAAAGAAAAAATACATATTCAATCTTTAGGTGAAACCCTGTTAGGTAGTCATCTATGCCTTGTAGTCAAGTAGGGCATTCTTCCTCCTCTAAATATCTAGAGCTAGATGAGCTCTCCTCAAATTCTCTATCTAGGGGTCTTTATTAAACTTTCTCAAGTGTAGAAGGTATTTGAATGCCATTCTTCCTCTTTGATTTGTTCAAGATGCAAAGTAATAGAAGGAGACTTAGTTTATCTAAAAATGACACTTCTACTATGCATTAACTTTTCTACAATAGGGTCTGAAAGCTTGTATCCTGTCACCCCATAAATCCAATAAAGATACATTTCATACCCCTTTTCTCCTACTTTTCCCTCTTCTCCTTTGGCACATGTGCATATGTCTTGTAGTTGAAAACTTGAAGATGTCTAAATGAAGGCATATGACCCAATCATGCCTCCATAAACATTTAATCAATAAGAATTGATATAGAAGGCATGTTAATTATATATAAAGTAGTGGCAACAACTTCAACCTAAAACTTTTATTCTAGGTCAACACCACTCACAATACTCCTAGCCTTCTCCTTTAGCTTCCTATTTATTATTTTTGCAATTCCATTATGCTATGGAGAATATAGAGTTGTCTTGTGTCTATGCTTATCACAATGTTTAGAGAATATATCAAAATCATTAGGTAAAAATTCACTGTCATTATCATTCCTCAAACATTTTATTTTCTTTTTAGTTTGTAATTCAACCATTGCTTTTAATTATTTAAAAATTGACTTAAAACTTCAAATTTACTCTTAAAAAAAATATCCATGTCTTCCTACTATAACCATAAATACATCAACCATATAATATGTGTATTTTCCAATTAAGGGAACCTCTACAAGAGCAAAGGCATCAGGATGAATAAGATCAACCACAACACAAGATTAATGAGAACTTGAGTAAAATTGATTAAAATTGAATGTGGTTTTATTTTTCATAAATGCAATGCTCATAGAAATCAAAGTCAATGTTATAATCATTCAACACTTTAGAAATTTTTTAATTTTTCAAGGGTCTTAGACACTTTTCTCTAGTGTGGTCTGATGAACTATAACTGATTGAATGCTTGAAGATGATAAGTTGATGATCAACAAGATGCAAAAGTGAATGCAAGACATTAAATCACTGAATGTATTGTATTTTCATTGATGTAAAATTAATATGGTTTGATTATTCAAACACATACCGATCATAATCTAGAAGATTTGAAGAGACAAAGTTTATGTTATCGGATAAAACATAAAAATTATGTATACACTGAGTGACAGTAAACACCGACGGACAGTGTAAACCAAGCATAGTAGTAACCAAGAAAGTGTTACCGAGCAAGCATCACCGAGAAGTTCATAGTGTATACCGCGTATCGAGCATAATTGAAGTTGCTACCAAGCATAACTGAAGTCAATGACCAAGATAATTGGAGTTGATGATCGATCAGAACTAAAGTTGAAGAATGACAAAACTAATTAGCTGGCAAGAGCTATATTTAGAGATTGACTGATTAATTGCTTTATTCTTAACAATCAGTTAAACTAAAGCATGAAAGAGATTTAAAGCATAGTTATCAAGGAGAGATCTATAGAATAAAACTAAAATAGAGCTTTACATGATAAAGAAAAGCATGGTGAGTTTTACAGATCAAGAAGTGATCTATGACAAAAAAAAGGAGATTGAGCGGCTAATCATGTCTATATAAAGAGACAAGGAATTCATTATGAAAGGAGAGGAATTATGAATATATTCTGGTGAAGATAGAATTATTCATGTAGATCTGATCATACAGGCTGAAGAATAGAGCCAAAAAATTCAGCAGACACTGAGCAATAGAGGACAGAGCATTCACCAAGTTGAAAGAAAAAAGAAAGAAAGAAAAGGAACTGAAGTGAACATTGATCAGAGAGGTATTATTGGAATAACAATAGATCTGAATATCTGCAAGTTAAAGTTGTATTATTGACCATATCATTTACTGTATCATTTTAACCATTGATTCAAAAAATATCTTAACCGAGTGGATTTAACAGTCCTTAATGTATTGAGATACTCAAGAGTATCAAAAGGTTTTCTTGTTGACAACATAGTGAGTGTTAGGTCAAAAAGACAAACTGTTAGTTTTAAATCCTCTAACAAGGTCACACTTAACAGTGCATTTGTAACCTTTAATAGGGTTGGCTCTACACCAAGCTCACTTTAGAAGAGTGAAAATATTTGGGTTCCTGGTCCCAAGAAGTTTTTTCCTTAACAGGGTTTCTAGATTAAAATATATGTCTCAAATGTGTATATGATTTATTGCATTGATATTTTGCTTTACACACTATTTAAACTGGATTGGTTGGTTAACACTAAGTTTATTTACTACTATTCGGTAAAGTCTAGAAAAGATAAACAATATATCTTACCGAGTAGGTTATATTTGTTAAAGTTATTTAAGACATACATCTTGATGGACTGAAAGATAACTAGAGGATGTTATATTTGAGATATAAGTTTTGGTTGGATTGTTGGAATTATTTTAAGGCCACTGATTCACCCTCCCCCCCCCCCTCTTAGCTATTCTAACAATTGGTATCAGAGCTTTGGTGCTTGGAAGAGAGTTTAAATACTTAAGCTAAAGATCACAAGATGATTAAAAGGGATGTGCTTGAGTTGAACAATGACAACTTTGCATCATGGAAAAATAGGATAAGACTTCATCTATCATGTATTGGAAATGATGTCACACAACACTTGGATACTAAATATGTTGCACCTATTGGACCTCTAACTGTTGATTAATTGAGAGAGAAACATGAACACAATTCTATGATGATAGAACTTTCTTCTTCACTATCTGATGCTGAATTTGAAGATGTGAAATCATGCACCTCTGCAAAGAAAATGTGGGACAAACTAAAGATAGTACATGGAGGAGACACCAATGTGCTAAGAGCTAAAGCTAAAATCCTAAGAGGAAACTTTGATGACCTAAGAATTAAAGAAGGAGAGAACATTACTCAGTACAGTAGTAGAATCAAAGAAGTTGTTAATGCTATCTGAGGAGTAGGAGTACTTGAGGAAGAAATAGTTGTAAGTAAAATTCTGAGAATCTTACTACTGGAAAGTGATCCATTTTGCATGATGTGATTCACTTTTTGGTTTTCATTTATGGAAACACATTTGGGTTATAGATTGATTCCTATGAAGTTGAGTTTTGATGACTATGAAATTGACTAAGTACAGAAGCAAAGTTACAGAGGTATTTTGGGTATCAAAGATCGAGATCAATGAATCAGGGTAAGCAAGATTAGTGGAAGATAGTATGAAGTATATGTGACCTCCACCTAAGATAAATTTTGTTTTGGTAATTTTTACAACAAGTTAGAGAGATTTGAAGATAGATAGACTATAGAAGAACAATAATACAGAGCAATTGGACAGATGTAATGATTCAGTCAGTATGACATGGACTCTAGGAAATCGAAGTTGGATTATGGTTGTTGATAACCTATACTTTGATTATGTAAGAGCACCAAATTTTCATTTGACATTTGTTTAATTAAATTTATTTTGTATTGAGAGCCAACTAAGTAATATTTGGTTAAGAGAGTCGACTTAGTTAAGAGATAAGATATATATATATATATATATGAACTTTTTGTTGAGAGAATAGGTAGTGGAAGAGAGATGATTGGATGGATGATATGACATGTGAATTGTATAGAAAAGTGGTGGTACCCTAAATTTTGATAATTTAGAAGTCCCAATCCATTATCAAGAAGCATGTTTCTCCATACTAAAAAAGATCAAAGGAAGGAAGCTTTATGACACAAATAAATAGAACTAACTAATCGAAGCCTTCAAAAAGTGCTGGAATTTAGACTTACTACAAATATGATTTTGACAGAGGATAAAGATAGTCAAATTTTAAAAATCTAAAAATGACCCAGTTTGGGAAATCAAATTTCCTATCTCCAGCTAAAATATTAGATTTTCACAAGGTTTTTTGGATTTTTAACCAAAGACAATGTGTGTGTGTAAATGGGTACCTGTCAGAATCAACACAAACACTAAATAGGTCATTGCATTAGCTTGAAAGGTTAGTCAAAACGTTCAAAATCACTAATATCAGCCTATTGCCTTCTAACTAGAAAGAGTATAATGAATAACATATTTAGCCCTCAGAATATGCTATAAGTCAGTGACCAATACTATTCTAGCATGAAGGATTTAAGATTAAAACAAGCTAAAAAGATGGAAAAGCATGTATTCTAGCTTTAAAAGATGAAATGAGAACAATGTAAAAACATGAAATAAGAGATGGA
>MU225435.1:370941-391690 GCA_018584345.1 Thuja plicata
AAGAAATTCTAGAAACTTCTAACCCTAGGGTAAGCTTGGGTACTACTCCTAGATGACCTTAGTTAACCCTTGACTTACCTTGGTTCCCCTTTACTAGCCATGTCAATAATTAAATTACAACACTTGCTAAATTTGGCACATAAAATTAAAACATTAGACATGACTTAATAACATGAACATTTACTAATTTAATAACACACATGCAAACCATGTTCACGAAGTAAACACATAACAACGAGGTCTTGGTCTCTTTATATAGACAGGACCCTGGAAAGAACGGGTATTTACATAGGTTCTAGTACTGGGTCCCCGATTTAGATCCATGGTCAACTCTTCCTGCACACTCAATGCACACATCAGTAGATCCAAAATGACATGATATGAAACATAACATAACGTCAATAATATATGTAAGCATACAAACCACATTGCTTTAGAACTGAAATATCCTAGCATCAGTTTCCTAAACCATTTTCATCATATTACATTCATACATTTAGATCGATATAAGACATCAACATAAGCTGAAACTAAATTAGAACATAAACATCTCAAAGGTACCCTGATTACAAAATCAAGTGCTGAATATATAACACAGGATTCCACCGATGCTCAAAAGTATAAAAAGTCTCTTCGATAGTCAAATTATGTCAAGCATAAACTACTGAAAGCATGAGAACAAAATAGTAAACTATAACAGTCTAGTGTAAGTCTCACAGATATTGTCTACTCACGACAGATTGGGAGGGGAAAGCTATGCTGGGTTTTATATTCCTGAATTGGAAGACACAATTCTTAGCATTAATAATTCTCGTACATTGATTATAAATCTCAAAGAAATTATGTGAAGCAATTTTCTTAACCTATCAAAAATCTCTGTGAATGCTAAGGTTGCTAGGAGGATTCTACCATTTGTTTCCATCAGATAGAATTTCTTCACGGCATTTTATCTTTGATTGCACATTTTTGCATGCATATTAAAAACCACAGTGGCGTTGGCATATCTGGGAAAAGTTAGGAGTTACTTATTGTAATTGCATTTTCTTTAAAGATTCTATAATCCTTTTCTGTCAGCCAAAGCATTTTTTTTGTAATGTGATAAAAATCTTGTTACATTTTTTCCACCGCCTGTAGCCCTTCAAATAGGCAAATCAGAAATAGACATGTGGCGGCCACTTATTTGCTATTTGCACACACGGATTCTTAGTACCTAAAATTTGACGCCATTCTAGCTATCTCAAACAGGGGTTTTTCATTTTCTACAACACTCTAGAGACTGTCAAAATTAACCTACTGACTTACTAATGTCGGTGGGATTTTTTTTTTTTGCTTTCACCATATGCATTTTTAAAATTACAGTCTATTTTCAAATGATCATATCTTGCTTATTTTAATTCCAAATTGAGTGATTTTTTTTTATTTTGGGTAGATTTTCCCAATGATCACTGTGGTGAATTTTTTTTAATTTTTGTCTCTAGATTTCTTAGAAATTTCACCTTTTTCTGATTGTACTTGTCTAATCCTTGCTTTTGCAGCTTCCGAAGCCTCATACGGGCTCATACAATCACCTTTTTCATTGCAATTTTTTTTGAAACTGCATAATTTTCTATCTACTTTCTGAATATGTTATTTGTTTTCTGATTTTTGGATTTTGATAATGTGGAATAATCTTTGGATTTGATGTTCATGTGATTATCTTTTGCATACAGCCTAATAGTGGTTTGCAAGACACTAAAAAAGAAGAATAAAAGACAAACTACTCACGAATTGGTTTTGCAGGTTGCATTTGATCGATAGAATGCAAAACATCATGCTTGCATCTTGTTTTTGATTTCTTAAAAGAGGAACGCACATGCAAGACTATTTAAAATGAACTTCTATTTGGTGTTTTAGAGATGACAATAATGTCAGGAAATTATGCTCTCACCTTTTTGGGATGATCAAAAATCCAAAAATATTATTGTCATTTGTTTATTCTACTTGATGTGTGTTCTAGTTTTGTAAACCCAAGGAATTGCATGGACATATTCTCTCCCCTCACCTTCATAGATCTTGGGTGAAAGAGAAATCCATACAAATAATTTAGCATGGCTACCTCTCGAGTTCTTTAACAGAGGCGGTGAGAGTGGATTGCCCAACCGATAACAGGCTAAAGTCAAGCCCTTCCAAACTGGTATATAAAAAAATATCATTGTGATTAATGTCATAATGAAGAGTTTTTGATTGCATTATACTGGGAAGAAGAACTCCCTCAGTACCCTTGTGGTGCATTAAAACCTATAGAACGTAACTTATGTAGGCTAGTAGGCCTCCATAACAGAGCTAATTTGTCGCAAGTATAACCACCTGAATGGATGCTCTTACTTCAAATTGTGTTCTAGTATCCCAAAACCCCTCTATCTATTGGCATGGAAGGTCAAAGACTGACTAAGATGTCCCACACTTTCATGACTCTTAGTTGAGACAACAGTCCCTTGGGAAGTCATTACCCTTGGGATTTGAATCTTGGTGTACCAGAGAAGTGAGTGCACTATAAGGAGGAGTCCGTGCCTCCAAGCTTCTAAGTTGTCCACTATGAGTAGGTGTGGCTGAACTTCAGTTCAAGTGGGAATTCAATAGATATTTCCTTGGCTTACCTAGGATGGTGGTGTCTCTTTTCTTTTTTACAACAAATATTCTGCTTGATGTGTCTTACGTGGGTGAAGCATCAAAACAAACAAACAAAGAATTCCATACAAACATCAAACTGATCATTCAGATTCAAAATCTGCACTCTAGGTGTTAAGATGTCAAAACTTGTCTGAGTTTCTACATCTGATATCAAACCCTGGAAATATATCAACTTGCTATCCAAATTGCTCTTCTATTGTGAAAGTTATGTTTAAATTTTTACAAATCTGTGTTCTCATCAACATCATCACTAGTATGTCTTTGACTGCAATCTGTTGACAGTCTGACTCGTTATTGTTTCAAAATTTGATTTCGTTGTGCTAGTCCAAGTGACTTGTTATCTTATCATTTATGTCTGTAATTTCCTTATCCTGAGTTGTAAAAGCAGGTTCATTAACCTTGACTCAAGATCGGAGTCATTGCTTCTCTCTCCTAGTTGGACTTTATCTCCTTTGTCCTTTGGTCTTGGACTTAATCAACACTTTAGATATCACTTCAACACCTAACAGTCAATTAATTGATTCGTCATACCTCCTATTCAATCTTCTATGCAAGCACATAAAGACAATCTTACAATGTCTAAAAAGAAAATGGGCTAAACCTTATGATCCTAACAATGCATAAGAAGAGATTCTTATGGTAGCTTTATCAAAACAACTTCAATCTATGCAATTTGAAATCCAAGAATTAAAGGGGGAAAAGGATACATAATCCAACAAATCCTCATCAAGCTCAATCTATCCTTTTCTATTTGATCATGATCAAGTGAGTGGCTCCAAATCCCTAAAAGTTGTTGAAAACACCACGAAGTCTCCCTCCAAAGGGATTAGTAACCTCATGAAAGAAGAACCTTGGGTTAAATGTGAGAGAGTCTTTACTCCTTTGGGATAGTCTTATAAATCAACATTGGAATAAATTCTTGATAATGATCTCATCACATTACCTCAAGCCACATCACATGGATGAAGATTCTTGAGTAACTATTGTGCATATCATCAACATAATGAGAATAAAACTTCATCTTGCATGGAGTTGAAACATAAAATCCAAGATCTCATAGATGATGGCATAATTGAAATTGAAAATCCTAATGATTCATCTAATCTCGAGCATGATCAATATCAAGAATCCATGTCTAGCAATGGTTTGTAGACCACATCTACTTCTTCTGGCATTCCTCCATCTCCTAAAACTTCACCATCTCTATTAAGAACTGAGCTTAATGATGACTATGTCTACCCTCAGGGACTACCTCTAAAAGAGATCCAAGCTAATCAGCATACATCTGCAAGTCTTTCTCAAACTTCACTGATCATAGACCCAAAGCATCCATGTGATTCAATGCCTATCATGCCTATTGCAAATGATTGTCCATCATCCTATCAAGAATCTCACATGCAGATCAACACTCTTACCTTGTCCTTAGAAGTGGTTCCATGTCAAGATGGAAATCCAAAGTATGAAGAAACAAATATCAGCAATGATCAAGATCAAGAGACCACCCATCCTTATCCAATGGTTGACCAAATTCACATATCCCAAGATTCCCATGATGATTTCATCATCCCCTTCCATTTCTTCCCAAAAGAAACTCTTACATCTCCTATATCTTATCCATCTCCCAAGCAAGATCAAGATATCCTTTCTCGCATCTCTAATAGGCCTATTGAAAATCAAGAGAAAGGTACCCTTTGTACACCAACTAATGATCCTTGTCAAGGTCAAAGCATCCCATCATCTCCTTATCATGCTCCTCCATATCCGCCTCAAGAAAACATCATTCCTCCAAATCCCTTGGAGAAAAATAAATACACTCAAGCTTCAGTTGCTCCTATCAAAGCTTCCCATGCTCCTATTGATATAAAGATGAATTCAAAAGAGAAGAGCCTTGGAAATGTAGCTCACTCTAAAGATGTTTATATCCCTTCCACACCTTATATCCCTCCATTCAAACATAAGCATCAACCTTCTCCATCCTCCAAATCCATCCTTGGTCCCTATATCCCAAAGATGAAACCATCAAACCTTCCATCTATATTGGGTCCTTATATCCCTCCATATACTTACCCTATCCCCTATCAAGATCAACAAAGACATACATCCTTGAAATCTCCTTTTCAACCAATCCATACGAACCAGTCATATTAGTCTTATTCATCCACACTCCCCAAGTCTTTTGGAAGCAATTTGGATGTACAATGAAGAAATCAAAAATCAAATAATACATTTACATATAAAGATCACTATGTCCCATCTAATTGATATGTGACTACAAAGAAAAATGAAATATTCAAGAGATCGCAAAGGTCCACCATGCAAAGAATAAAATCAAAGCAAATATGGGTTCCTAAATCCATCATGGAAGAATTGCGTTCTAAATCCAAGCAAAGAGTAACATCAAAGAAAATATGGGTTCCTAAATCCATCATGGAAGAATTGTGTCCTAAATCATCCAAAAATAAAATAAAATGAAAAGCTATGTGGATTCCCAAGTCTCTTTCAAAGGACTTGGATACAAAAAGACAATCAAATGTTATGTGGATTCCCAAGTCTCTCTTAAAAGGCTTGAACAAAAAAGAAAATTCAGATTTGGCATCCAAGCTTCCAAAGTCTTCCACTGCATCTCCATTTAAACATATCCCATCTTCTAACTCCATCTTGGGTCCTCGTATACCAAGATCCATATCTACTCGTACATCAAAACCTGAAGCTATTCCATCCACTTTTCCTCCATTTATTCACTACCCTTCAAGAGGTGTGTCAATGTTGATATTATCACCATACCCTATCCAATATCCTGCACCTACCTCTTAACCATCCATCCCATGTCCTTCCATCCCTCTTACCCAATCCCTCACTTAAATCCTTGGCTACCATCTCCCTTATCCTCCATATCATTCTTCCCTACCATCATCCTATCAGCATCTTTGAGCATACTTTCAGTGGCCTTGGCCCATCATAGCATATCTTTTAAAGGAGCACTATCTAAAGAGCAAGAAGCTTACATTCCTCCATAAAATCAAAAAGTACAAAAAAAAGAAAATAAATAAAAAGTGCCTTGGTGAAAACCTGGTAAACAGGAACCTTGGTAGCAAAAGTAAAGATAAATCAATCTGTCCTATGGTGAAAACCACTTCTTTGTGGTGCCTTGGATAAGTAACATGATAAAAAATTGGAAAATAGGCGTCATGCGTATTTCCTCCTACTTGCACTCTTCACTTGGGGGCAAGTTCCTTCCATATCATCTTATCCATCATATCCATCTAGCCCGTGAACATCAATATTCCTTCTGCTAATCTTGACAAGGTTGAGCCTATCCATAAACATCCTTTGCACTAATCCCAAAACATTCACTTATACCTCCATCACCCCTTATCTTGATTGTGCTATCATAGCTATATTATATCCTATATAATTGACCTCTTGGTCTTGATAAAAAATGAAAAATAAGTTATTAGAAGTCTCTTGACATGTCCACTCTTTTGGACCACATGCTTTCATGACATCTGGTCATTATCTTATATGTTATCTAGCACCGCTCCATGAGCCTACATTTCTATATTTATTTTTTTCCCTAGCTTGGGCAATCTTGAGGAGACTGTCTTTGAGGATGCATTCACCCTCTTCATCCATCATTGTCTCTTCTCCTCATCCATCGACTTTCTAATCCATCTATAATGATCTCTACCTTGCTAGACATTGGGGGAAAATGAATGTGATTTTGCTTGAGAATGGTTAATCTCTAAAAAATCTAAAAATCATAAGAAGTCTTGAAAAATGATCATCTTGGTGAAAACCTAGCAATAGGCACCTTTATGCATCAATCAAAAAAATCAAAAAAAGAGAAAAATGAAAAAATGAAAAAATATAAAAAACATTAAAAATTTGAAAAAAAAGGATGGCAACAGAGACATGCTTACCAGGTTTTCAATGATCACCTCAATCAATCAAGACCCTATCACTTGGGGCATCTCAGCTTCATCGCATCAAATTAAGTTGAGATCATCTTAAATCAAAGGCAACCTAATCAATGGTCTTATACCATGGTGAATACACTCGAAACCAGACAAGATTGGTCTTATATGGGCTATTAATTATTGAAACTAGATACATTGATTAAATTGGCTTCATCGCTTCAAATCAAGTCAATTTTTGCTAATAGCATCTCTACCAAGTAGGTGAAAACCTGGTAAATAAGCACCTCTTGTACTCAGTGCTCCATCTATCAATGCTCAATCTTGATATCAACCTTTGCTTCAGTTTGTACATATCTTTCAGTCACTTTTGTGACACTCTGGTTCTTCTGAGAACCCTCTTGGCTTGAAACCGATCCAGAGTCATAAACTGGGGGCAATCAAATCATATTTTTCCTCACAGTATGAGTCAAGTTAGTTATCACCATTTTCTACTAGGAGCATGGGTCCCCAATTTGATCGCATCTTTGGTTTACACCAAAGTCAGTAATCTTGTCATTTCTGAAGGACAACTTGCTATTGATACAAGTAGGTGTTTCTCAACACCACAATCAATAGTGTTTCTTAACACTACCTTTGGGTACATCTGTGTTTCTTAACACACATTATATATCAAAAATATAATCAATAGATCGATAGCAATCAAACACAAAGCACTCACAAGCACAACGGTGTTTCTCAACACCTCATACATATGCACATCCAAAAACTTTAAAATTGAATGAAGTATGCTGAAATTTTATTCCTATGATGTATGTTTTCATTGATTTTGTTAATCTTTTCTTTGTCTACTTCTTGTTGGTGTGGTCGCGATGATCTAGCAACGTCAAATATGCTGGGTGTATGTGGTGAGAGCTTTTGCATTAAGGCAGAATAACCTCACATCCCTTGACCCTATTTATTTGTACGCCAAGGTGAGGTCGAAACTATCTCCTTGATTTTTATTGCTTTGTTTGTTTACACAAGATCGCACTCACGGTTATCTTGGCTTTGAATGCCTCGATACTGGTGTACTCTTGCAACATCAACTAGAAGGAACATTCAGGTCATCTTGGCTTTTGTGCCTTGATGCTTACATTAGTTTCCCATATCTTATCCGATGAAACTCATATTCATATTCTTATGGTCACAGTGGCACTAGTAAGGATTGAATCAACTCTGATGTTCCAAAAACACTGAATGATGAAAATTTTCAAAGCTAAAGCTCAGTGACTACACCTTAGGTTGCATTCATGTTAGTCTTGCATCTGCATCTGCATAGTGATGAAATCAACATAATAACTATATCTCTATCCAATGTGAAGGATCAGAGGTTCTTATCGATCAATATTCTCATTGTTAAGTGGTCATTTGTATGTGAACATGACATCCCTTGCTAAATCAACTATCTTGATTTTATTTTTAGGATCAAAATCAAAATCTGCAGCTGACTACTTTCACAACCAATGCAAATCTCTCATGCTTTCCTTCTAATCAATCCATGTATCTTACTTTTGGTCAATCTTGGTCAAACATGACCTCTCATCAAGTACATCTTTTGTTCTAACCATGTGGGACCTATTTCTAATAAGATCAGTTTCTTCCTAAATTGTCTAATCAATCAAATTACTTCTCATCACTGGGGCACCTAGCCATATTTTGATTTCGCTCCCGAGGGAGCAAGATCAGGACATCAACATTCTAGTGATCACATCCTTAATCAAAACCCCATCACTTGGGGCATCTCAGCTTCATTGCATCAAATCAAGTTGACATCATCTTAAATCAAAGGAAAGCTAATCAATAGTCTTATACAGTGGTGAATACACTCGAAACTAGACAAGATTGGTCTTATATGAGCTATTCATTATTGAAACCAGATAAATTGATCAAATTAGCTTCATCTCTTCAAATCTAGTCAATTTTCTTGCTAATCAAATCTCTTAACGGTAATCAATTTCATCACTTCAAATCAAATTGGTTATTCGTCCAAACCAATCAAAAATTTTTAAGAGTTCTTAACAGATGTTTAGTTTCATCACTTCAAATCAAACTAAGCATTCTATTTTATATATCTTGATCAATCTTCGTCCAATCAAGCTCGAAGTCATTCTTCTTCTTCAAAAGAATGGTTTCATCGCTTCAAATAAAACTATTCTTGATCTCTTCGCTAACAGGTCTTTGAATCAATGCGCTGATCACACATCAATTCAAAGAGGGGAAAATGTAATCACCTAAAAATGGTCACCTAAACCCTAGACCCCCAATCTCAACAATTAATCAAGAACCTTAATCTTGATTATTCTAAGTCCTAAATCAAATAGGCAATTCATCGAATTCAAACTGATTTGACCTAAACCCTAGGTCCTAATCGATCATCTTACTTGATTAATTAATTAATTCTTAAAATCACATTACATTGGCAAATATATCTTATGTTAATTATTTAATTGATATTATGACATATTAATTAAATAAAAATCACAAAATTGTCAATTAAATCAAAAAGGAATTAAATTTATTATAAAAACATAAATGTGCATTCAAAATCAATTAAATTATTAAAAATGCATATGACATTATCAAATTTAGTTGACTGATTATCAAAATGGAAACAATCTAGTTCCACTCAGTTAACTGATTCTCATCTATTTATCATTTTGGAAACATTTCAGTTAACTGAGAACTAATTTTGGAAGTTTCCAAAATAACTTATCAGTCAGTTTAGTCAACTGACTCTCTCGACCAATCACATCACTTGCACATGGATTGTGCTTCTTCAATCAAATCTAAGCCACTCTTTTTGTTTGATCTCGGCCGTCGATTCGAGAGAGATTTCTATAAAAGAGAAACTATTTTCCTTCACAAAGGATCCTATATTTTAATATCATTATTATACTGCATTTTTCAATTTAGCTTTCTTAGCATTAATCATTTAGCTTTCATTGTTTTTTATTACTTTCAAAGCATGCAAATCAATCTAATTTAGAGCACACTTTGTTTTGGGCTTAAAATTGAATCTCTCATATTTCAATTTGGTGTTCTAATAATCAAATATAATTAGCTTTGGATTAAAAAAAATCTGCATTTGCATTTTTTCTATAGTTAATCAATCATTTAGGTCAATCATCTAGATTAAATCCTTCATTTAGGTTAGTGTGCAATCACTGAACTTGCAATGATCTGAGAGAAAGCTCATACTCCAACCTTTTAGAAGGCAACAGGTCGATTCTTTCAGACATGCAAGATAAATGAATCCATATTCATTCTTGTATGCAACTGAAGTATAATGACTATGTTGAAGTGTACTACTAAGAAAGAAGGCCACTTTTAGCATGCACTATGGGTACCATCCCCACTGGGGTTTTCCCTTGGCTAGGGTTTCCTCGATAACAAATTATGGTGTTATGAGTACTGTGTTATTTTCTTATGTTCTTTTCATTTCTTCAAGCATATGGTTAATGTTTAATTAGTTGAAAAGTTTTAATAATTGTTGTAATGTTGATTCACCCCCCTCTCTGTATTACCTAATCCTAACAATTGGTATCAGAGCCTTTGGCCCTTGGAGAGAAAGTCTAATAGCTTAAGGGAGATCAGAATGGATTTAGATAGTTTGCAAGAAAAATTTGATGTTGTACTTGAAGACCTTGACAAAGCAAAAGAAGAGAATGGAGAATTGGTATTCAACATGCGAAGAGCTGAGAAATTTATAAAGAAAATCAGAGACCAGCTTGAACTTTCTAGAAGTCAGAGACAAGATCTTGTGGTTCAGATAAAAGAAGATTCATACAAAGAATTTAGATCAGATGATGCAACTTGAAAAAGAAAATGAAACTTTGAAACTTGAGAATGAAGCTATGACTAAAGAGATACAGTTACAAAAAGATGCTAAGAATAAGATTGAAGAAACCTTGAATAGTGCATTAGAACAAATGAAGAATGAGGCTAACAACTACAAGAACAAGTATCTAAAACTGGAGAAATATAATCAGATTATTAAATGTGAACTTAAAGAGGCAAAGAAACATGTTGAGAAACTTCACACCAGTAGTGATTTGATCGATGAACAAAGAGATAGACAGAAACCTAAAGGTGATATGACTGGTATTGTTTTCAATGAAGCTAAATGCTCAAAGAATCAAGAAGAGAAATCAGATGCAAAGATTGATGTTGAAAAGCCTACTATTGAAGAACATAGAGAGAATATCAGACCTTTCAAAGGTAGATGCTTTGGATGTAACAAGTTTGGACACATGAAAAGAGACTATAGAGGTAATGCCCCTTTTAAGACCTTTTCTGGTTATTGTTTTAATTATAATGGATATGGGCACAAGAAAGTAGAATGCAGGAACCTAATCAATCTAGATATAGACAAGACAATGGAAGAGAACCTATATTAAAACCTACATGCTACAAGTGTAATAACATTGGACATATTGTGAAGTATTGTAAGTTGCAAGTAAATCAAGAAAGAAGACCTCCTATATGTTACAAATGCAATAATCTAGGTCATATAGCGAAGTTTTGCAGGTATAATAGAGAAAACAACAGAATAGTACCACCTCCTATGAACTCACAGAAGAATAAAAGTGATATTGGTAGAAGTGTTGTAGATTTAAAGAGTGATTTTGATATTTTTTTTAAGAAAGAAGAAGATAAAAACAATGGTAAGATATGGAAGATCAAAGAAACCAGTGAGACATTGGTTTAGGGAGAGACAGTAGATGCTACTGGATCTTCGCCTTATGGAAGTAAAGAAGAATCGACCTGATTGGTCGACCATGGCCTTAGGGGGAGCATTGGATAAAGACATCAGATTATATCCCACCCCATAATGTGTAGATTGAGCTCATGCGAGCTTATGTATGAACATGGCCGACATCATGGAGTATACAGTTAAGAGCACAACTTCAGTCAACACATATATTTTGATCGCAAGATCTACAGCCGACTGGATAGTATTGGGTAAAGTGAACTTTTATAAATTAAACATTGTATAAAGCACCACATGAAGATCTATTTATTCACCATTTGATGAAGAGTGACCTATGCAGATCAGAGAGCAGAGAGATTCAGTCTATCCTACATTTTCCCTATGTGATCAATTGAAGAGAAAACTCTGATTTCAATGTGAAAGAGGTATTTACATCATCTAGTTATGGATGCACCTATTATTTATGATGTTGTAGATTAACCTAGGTACAAGTTTAAGAAACATCCATTCAAGTCTTGTGAAGAAGACCCAAAAGGAGAATTTTGTCGGACACCCTACAGAGTTCTACATGTAGAAGATATTAGGGCTTACATTCATTATAAGTATGATATACTGGGAATTAATGAGATATCTACTAAGATGGAGTATATGACTGATAAAGGAATTATGAGAGATGAGTATAAACACATTGATCAGTTGAGTATTATGAAAATTCTAGATTTGTATGAATTCGACGAAGAAGAATGGTTCAAGATATTATTGAGCTGAGTACATGATCAATTCATTTGGATAGGCGAGCAGTTTGTGAATATTTGTAGTGATTTAATTCATGAGATTACTGGATTGGATAATACATGAATCATTCTTGTTGCAGAGAAACATGTGAAGAAACAAGTTGAAACCCTAACTCACTCCAAATGGGACAAGCGAGCAATGACTGTGAATGACATCTTTCAACAAGATGTGAGACTAATTTCTATGATACTTGGCTATAACTTCTACTAAAAAAGTAGACCTCATTCAGTATATACAGGAGTTATCATGATGGCATGGAGAATGGTAAAATAAAATGTAAAATATAACCTATGCGAAGTATTGGCACAACAATTTCATGAAAATGTGAAACTGGTAAAGAAGACAGAATAAAGACCTTTAGATTTGGCTCACTATTGGAACATATATTTATCCACATTGAACAAAAATTTCCAAGTATGCAGCCTATTGGTTGGAAAGCAGGGATACCTATTGGTATTCAAATCACACAGAGTTACAGAAGATTGAACATAACATGGGTTGATGGTGAACTATTTGGTATGATCAAAATCCTTCAGAGATGGATGAAAAATAGATACAGAATATCTGATGACATAATTGAGAAATAAAAACATATAATTTTTTTCATGGTTGAAACTAATTTTGTATGATTTGAGGCAGTCACACCAAGAAACAAGTGGTGTTATCCTATGGGATACAAGGTAAGTTTAGAGGTACTTACTATGCAAGTTGCACATGCTCTTGCATCTAAAATTTATACAACTAAAGAAAGATGGGGAGATTATGAGGAGAAATCAGCTAAGGTGAGAGAGGAACAAACCAGAGGTTTGAGGAAAAGTAAATTTGACAACCTTGTGCATGAATGTGGAATTAAGGCAGGACTGACAGAGGATGAATTGAAATAAGTGAAAAGGAAAATGGCAGAGCGATCTTCTTGATTGGAAATTTCTAGTACTACATCCCTTCCCACTCCTGAAGTAGTGATGGTAGACAGGCCACCTCCTTCATCACAACAAACTTTACAAGCTGAAAAGATTACTCCTAGAGTAAAGAATAGATCTAGCAGACAACATTCACCACATAAAGAATAGAGCACTATGAGAGAAGAGAAGAAAACTAAAAGTGAAAAACACATATGGAAGCCTGACTTGAAGATGATTGAGAAGAGAGCTATAGATAAAGCAGATCTATTTACCATAAATAGATACTATGACAGGTATGGTGAGATAGATAAACTTAAGATTGAAGATATTGTAGTTAATCATCTATTTGTTTTCAAAAAGACTCTATTGGAAATTGAGGGAAGTATACCCAAAGACTTGTATGGGAGATTGGAGACTAGGAAACATCTAGCATAGATTGAAGATGAAACAATAAAAAATTAGGAAATTGACAACATGCTACTTGTGATATCTTTACAAGAAAGGGACAGAATACTTAAAGAATTGAAACCTTTGCTAAGAACAAAGATCAGACTACTGAAAATCATGGAAAGAAGATATGATGAAATCACTGAGGAAACTCAGAAAGCACTAGAGAAAATATTGATGAATCCTACTCCTGAGGAGACTCCACTTCCTAAAACTACTTCGCCTACAAACTTAGCAATGGGAGAGAGTTCAAAACCATTTTAGGCAAGTGCTGAGAAGAGAGAAGTTAATACACAACTAGATTTCTATATTTCTAGTGTACCTATAACACTTGACACCTCTAAAGATGAGAAGGACCCATTTACAGAAAGTATGGACAACACAATTGCTAAGGAAGCAGAGAAGAAAGAGGAAGAAGAGAAGAAGAAAGAACAAAGTGAAACAATGTAGGATGAAGGATAGAAAGAACAAGAAGAAAAAGATGAGACTAAAACTGAAGTAATCACATCTTCTACTTCATTTTTGGCAAGAAAAGAAAATACAACAAATGTTTATGTTGATTGCATGGATGAAGATGAGCTAGTAAAATTGGATTTTACTAAACTCACTAAATCCAAGCAGAGATCGAAGCAAAAAGGTGACAAAAAGGCTAAGGTAATAGCCAAAGCAATTGATACTATGAACAAATTGATTCCAGTACCTAGTATTTTCTAGCATAGAGATGACATTGAAAACCTAAAGATAACACTTAATGAATTTTATGACTATTATGAGAGTTTGATAAAGATTGCAGAGGAGAAGGTAGAAAAGAACTACTCTGAGAAGAAGCTATCCAAAGTTTGAAATTACATCTCTTGGGACTTGAGCATTTCGAAGACCACTACTGCTAATGCTAAGAGTTTCATTAGACATGGAAGAAAACTATTCAGTTTCTGCATGAATCCTATCAGGCACGTTCAGAAAATTGAAGATATCATTTCTAAGGACATGGAAACTTTAAACAATATGATGGATAGTTGTGAAACCTCTTCACAATCTATAACAGAATTGGACAAGGAAGTAACAAGAATTTTGGCAAAACTAGATGTATTGGATATTGAGAAAGGGAGAGTGCTAACAAGATTCAATTTGCTAAAGAGTTTAATCATTCCTAAGCTATCCATAATTGAAGCACACTTATCAAACTAAGAGAAGACAAGAGGTTCAATGACTAACTCTATGCCTACAGAGTTGAAGGAGGCTGAGAGTGCATCATTTGCATTAAATAGACTAATTCATGTTAGTCAACTATTGTTGAAGTCATGGAGTACAGAAGTGAAGATCTTGGAAGATTCCTTTCAAGATTATTTGAAACTGGTCAGAAAGCACTAATTTTATTACTTTGTATGCACCTTTTTCATTGTTGTCAAAGGGGGAGAAGAGAAGAAAAAATGATAGAAAAATAGAGAAGAAAAATGTATAGAGAAAAAAAGAAAAACAAAATAGAGAAATAAGGAGAGACAGTTTGTTGGAACACTTAGTCATTTTTTAAAGTGTTGCCATCAATGCCAAAGGGAGAGATTGTTGGAAAGTGATCCATTTTTCATGATTTCATTCACTTTTTCATTTTCATTTATGGAAACACATCTGGGTTATAGATTGATTCCTATGAAGTTGAGTTTTGATGAATCTAAAATTGACTAAGTACAGAAGCAGAGTTCCAGAGGTATTTTGGGTATTGAAGATAGAGATCAATGAATTAGGGAAAGAAAGCTTAGAGGAAGATATTATGAAGTATATGTGACCTCCACCTAAGATCAATTTTGTTTTGGTAATGTTTACAGTAAGTTAGAGAGATTTGAAGACAAATAGGCTGCAGCAAAATAGTGATATAGAGCAATTGGACAGATGCGATGAATCAATGACTATGACATGGACTCCAGGCAATCAGAGTAGGATTATGGTTGTTGATAAACTATAATTTAATTATGTAAGAGGGTCGACTTTGAATTTGATTTTTTTATTAAATGTATTTTGTATTGAGAGTCGACTAAGTAATATTTGGTTAAGAGAGTCTACTTAGTTAAGAGATAAGATATATATATATATATATATATATATATATATATGGACAAATTTTTGTTGAGAGAATATGTAGTGGAAGAGAGATGATTGTATGGATGATATGAAATGTGAATTGCAGAGCAGAGGATGACATAGATCATTGATGAGCTATGACATGAACTATCTAAGCATTAGAGATGCTTGTTTTGTTCATTACTGAGAACATTTTGTAATAAAATTACTTTGTAAGAGTTGTAAGCTCAGTTGGCCCCTAATAGGGTGTTGTATACCTTTAACAGGGTTGTTTTTCCTCTAACAAGGAGTTGTACTATGTAATATTTAGCTCCTAATAGGGCTAGGTCTCCTAACAGGAACACTATACTTTAGTGCATGCTTGTGGGTACCATCCTCACCGGGGTTTTCCCTTGGCCAGGGTTTCCTCGACAAAAAATTATGGTGCTATGAGTACTGTGTTATTTTCTTATTCTCTTTTCATTTATGCAAGCATAAGGTTAATGTTTAATTGGTTGAAAAGTTTTAATAAGTGTTGTAATACCTATTCACCCCCCCCTCTTAGTATTACCTAATCTTAACACTTACTACATTTTTATGCTATTACTTCCATTCAAGAAATGAGAGCAGTAGAAAATAACAATTTTACTCTTGATATTTTGATTGGTAGACTTATTTCATTTTAGATGAACAACTATGACAACATTGACTTACAAACTATTGAGTCTGCATTCAAATCTTCTAAAAATAAGAAAATCTAGTCACAAACACACTATGAGAAATGATAGTGATAGTGATAGTGATGAACAAGAACTTGATAAACTTGAAGCACTAATGGCTAGAAGATTACATAGAGGTAAAGGAATATATAAAGGTAAATTACCATTGGTCTATTTTAATTGCAAAGAAATTAGACATTTTGCTTCTAGATGCCCTAACAAGAGAAAGGATGAAAGAAACATTGATAGATCTTATGAAAAGAAGGATGACTGGAGTCATGAAAAAGACTATAGAAGCAACGGACATTGTGATAGAAGAGATAACTGAGATGACAAGGAAAAAGGCAGGAAGGCTTGTTACCTAGTTGAGAACAAAGCTAAAAATTATAGCACTAATTCTAATGAAGATGTTGAGGCAGTATTTGTTGCTATGAAGGATGATTCAGATGAAGAAAGGTATGTTGAAATAACACTAATATCTAAAGTTAGAAAAAATTATGTCTGGATTATTGATAGTGGATGTACTCATCACATGACTCAAGATAAAGAAAATTTTGTAACTTTTGAATATTATAATGGTGGATCAGTTAGGATGGGTAATGACTCACCTTTCCCAGTTGAAGGAAAATGTACCATCATGTTCAATAATATGATCAGATGTGAAAATTCATATTGGGTAAAAGGAATTAACTATAATATTGAGTATTTCACAGCCGAACAACATAGGACACCGAGTTGCATTTGAGAACAAAAAGGCAATGATCTATAATGAAAAAGGAATGTTGATCGGTATTGGTGAACAAGCAAAAGGTAACCTATTCTATCTTGATGATATTGAGACAACTTTTTTATTGGCTAGAAATGAAGATATTTGGTTGCGGCATAAAAGGTTATGTCATGTGAACTTTGACAACATGGTTAAGATAAGTAAGAAAAGAAAAGTAAGAGGCTTATTGATTATTTCAAGACCCGACCATGTTATATGCAAGATTTTTCAAATAGGAGAAATGAAAAAGTCTAGTTTCAAAAGAAAAAACTACACATCTAATGCTATTCTAGATTTAGTCCATACTGACTTATGTGGACCAATGAGAACAAAGAGCTATTATGGTGATAGATAATTTATTCTATTTGTTGATGACTATTCTAGGATACTGACTTTTATGCTCTTAAAAGAGAAATATGAAGCATTTAAGATGTTCAAATCGTATAAAGAAAAAGTTGAAAAACAAAGTGAAAAAGAACTAAAATATTTAAGATCAGATAGAGGAGGAGAATTTATTTCTGATGAATTCACTAACTTTTGTAATGAGCATGGGATTACAAGACAAGTTTCTGCACCGAGAACACCATAGTAGAATGGGATTACTGAAAGGAGAAATAGATCAATTATTGATTGTGCTAGAACACTAATGATTTAAAAAGGCATCACACAAACATTTTGGAGAGAAGCTGGAAGTACTACTGTCTATACACCAAACTGAGTTTAACTGAAGAAAGACACCAATAAGAAACCTTATAAGCTATGGTATGGATACACACCAAATGTGAGTTACTTTAGAATTTTTGGAAGTCAATGTTATATAATGAAAGATGATAGAAATGGGAAACTTGACTCTAAAAGTGATGAAGGAATATTTCTAGGATATTCTACTAAAAGAAAATCTTATAAATGTATGAACAAATCTTCTAACAAAATCATTGAAAGTGCAAATGTTAAAGTGGATGCATTTGCTGAGAAAAATGATGAGGAAGGCATAAAGGAACCTGAAGATTACAACATATTTATCTACATAGAAGAACCTGACATCTTACCCGAGCGACAGAACAATGCAACTGAGCAACAGGCTGCACACACTGAGAATTAGGAAAATGCTCACAATGCTGAACCGAGTGATAATAAAGATAAAAATGAAGAACAAAGATCTAGACATGTACCTTCTAAATATGTTAGAATACATCATCCATAGGACCAAATCATTGGAGACAAAGGAGCTGGAATGAGACCAAGAAGTAAGTCTCTTAACACTAGATGTTTGATTTGTGATTTTGAGCCTAAATCTGTTAATGTTGCACTTGAGAATCAAGAATGGGTTAGTGAAATAAATAAAGAGATTGAATAGATTGAGAAGAATAAAACATGGACATTAGTACCTAGACTGAGTGAAAAAAATCTCATTGGTACTAAATGGATATTCAAAAACAAACTCAATGAGAACGGAGAAGTCAAAAGAAACAAAGCAAGACTGGTATGCAAAGGGTATGCACAAGAAGACAGTATTGACTATGGAGAAACCTTTGCACCCATTTCTAGACTAGAAGGAGTAATAATTCTACTTGCTTATACTGCTTTTAAAGGATTCAAAGTATACCAAATGGATGTTAAATTTGCATTTCTGAATGGAATACTACAAGAGGAGGTATACATTGAACAACCTGAAGGGTTTGTTGATCCTAACAAGAGGAACATGGTTTTTAGGCTACACAAAGCCTTGTATGGATTAAAACAAACACCAAGAGAATGGTATAAAAGACTTCACTCTTATCTCATTAGCATTGGATTTGTTAGAACAAGTGATAACAGTAATCTATATTTGAAAGGAGATACTGATGATAAGACTTTGATTACTAAGAAATTTGTTGATGATATCATATTTTGAGGTAATAATATGCTATGCAAACCATTTTTTGATGAAATGAGCAAATAATTTGAAATTTAAATGTTTGGAGAGATCAATTTTTTTCTTGGCCTACAGATTCTACAATAGGATTTAGGCATCTACATTACATAATCAAAATACATCAAAGAAGTTATGAAGATATTCAAGATGGAGGGCTCAAAACCAGTTGGAACACCTATGGAAACTGGATACAAATTAACAAAGGAAGACAAAAAAAATGAGGTAAATCAGATGTTATACAAAGCTATGATTGGAAAACTAATGTATGTTGTACACACTAGACCAGATATAGCATTGTTAGGATTAAGTAATACTAAGAGGGGGGTGAATCAGTATTACAACATTTAAAATAAACTTTGAACCAATTCCACATAACCATAAGCATACTCAGATCAAAATAACATAATAAAATAACATAGTACTCAAACACCATTATTTGTTGTCGAGGAAACCCTGGCCAAGGGAAAACCCTGGTGTTAGATTAGTCGATGGTATGAGGCACTTTGGACCAAAACCAACCTCACGGTTGCGTCCAGAAGGCCCAAAAACCCCAGAATCCATATAAAGTTTGTCCATTTTGGACACCGGGGCCTCTGGGAAAATTTTCTTGCCCTCCCAAGGGCCGTACGGATGAGAAAATTTAAAAAAAAAATTAAAAAAAATTATTTTTTATAATGATTTTTGGCTTATTTTTGGCGCAGTCAGTTCAAATCGATTCCCGCCACCGCCGGGCCGCCCTTGCACCACCTCATCTGGCTGCGAGCGCCCCAATCCGCGGCCTCCTCCGGCGGTCCCTCCGGCCTCCCAGGTCGTTCAATGCATAACACCGCCCCGGGCTCACTCCGGCCGCTCTGCCGCGCCACTTGCAGCTCTCCGCGGCTCCCCCGCCGCCGCTTGAACACTCAGCTCCACCACCGCCCAGAGCTCCGCGCCACCGGTGGCACCTGTTTCAGCCCCCACGGGTGTTTATGTTCAGCGCGCGGTCATATGACCGCCCAGGGGCTGCGGCCCAGCCCCCGGAGCACGCCATGCGCCCGGGGACCCAAATTTTTAGCCCCTGGGGCTCTGTTTTTGAGCTTTTTTGGTGTTTTGGGGGTACCTGGGCTTTTTTCGCTCTACAGGGAGCATACGGGGGTCTTTTTCTGACTTCTATATACCGTCAGAAATCTCTTTCCGAGAACTTTTCGATGGTGGAGGTTAGGGTTTTGGGTTCTGCCGTTTCAATAGCATTTTTTGCTGTTGAAGTTTGATGTCTATTTTTGCCTTCTGGGAGTCATATCTGGCTCATCCGGACTCCTTTTTCGGCAAATGAGATATCATCAGAAAGCTAGTTCAGTGTGTTTTTCAGTGGTAGAGGTTATTTTTCTAGATTCTGCTCCAGGTTTTCACTCATCCACCTTTGGCAGTTTATGCCCTCTAGTGGAGTGCTTGGTTCTACAGGTCCGGGGATCTCTTCTTTTGAGTTCATAGCTCACTCTTCTTTCTGACTTCTGAGCTTGCATGCTCATTCTGATGCATTTTTTTCTGTAAACGCACTGAGATAAAGTGCCTTCTTCTGCATTCTTGGATCTTGTACACCTGGTTCAGTTTTAGTACTCGCACTCTGTTATAAAGTGCCATGGGGGGATTATGATGCATTTTCCGCTTTAGGCGCATCCACTTTTTTCAAGTGAGCATACCTTCCACGACATTAGCCCATGTTGTGTGTCTGTGACACCACCCTTTATCCTGTGTGTGTGCTTCTGTTGCACTGTTGGTGTTCCTGGTTCTTCTTCTGCAGATGTTTCTGGCATTGCATTTCAGTGTTCCTGTC
>MU225435.1:391782-419799 GCA_018584345.1 Thuja plicata
GGTTCCAGCAGTATCTTCTGACAGAGTTTTCAGACATGCTTCGGAGATGCTTCTTGCTCTATTCTTGTTCCTTTCTCTAGGACACCTTTTTCTCTAGATTG
Organism: Thuja plicata; assembly: GCA_018584345.1. Classification (NCBI taxonomy): domain Eukaryota; kingdom Viridiplantae; phylum Streptophyta; class Pinopsida; order Cupressales; family Cupressaceae; genus Thuja; species Thuja plicata. The sequence continues at coordinate 391,884 of MU225435.1, forward strand.
AAGGTTTTCTTCATCTAGTTTGCTTTCTTATTTTGGGTACCTGATCAGGCCTAGTTGCCGAGACCCATCTTTCCTGCTTTCTGCAGTAGTTTAGCTTTTTTGCTTCTCCCTAAGTTACACTTAAGGGGGGGTGTTAGAGTAGTCGAGTATTACTAATAATTAAATTAGTTAATTATTAGTTTATCTACTCTTTKCTTAAGTTAGACTTAGGAAAGTTTCCATTTCCTAGTAGTTTCCCTTTTAGGGTTTCGGTATCCTTTATAAGGATTCACCGCTTTGTATTTCATAAGGAGATTGTATTTCATTTTCATTGTTGAATATAGAAGATTAATTCTGTCAACATGTTTTTGCAGTCTCTGGCCTATCGGCCGCCATAGCTCTCTTTCTGTCTTCTGTCTTCATTCTTGTAGCAGTCTTTGCATGCAGATGTTCTTGGGAAGATTTGCAGTTCAGCAAATCCAACACCTGGTAGGGATGATACCCACAAGCATGAACTAAATTATAATGTCCCTGTTAGGAGACCTAGCCCTGTTAGGAGACCTAGCCCTGTTAGGAGATGAATATTACATAGTACAATTCCTTTCTAGAGGAATACAACCTTGTTAAAGGTATACAACACCCTGTTAGGTGCCAACTGAGCTTACAACTCTTACAATAATACTTTTGTTACAAAATTTTCTCAGTCATGAACAAAACAAGTATCTTCAATGCTTAGATAATCCCAGTCATAGTTATGCAATAATCTCTGTCATCCTCTACTCTACCATTCAGACATATATCTTATTCCATCTAGTACATCAATTAATTTCACACATCTATCTCTTTTCTCTACAAAAGATCTTCATACATATATCTTTCTCTTTACCAAGTCGGCTCTCTTAACCAAATATTACATAGTTAGGCTCTCAATACAAAAGATAATTAATGATGAAAATATAAAATACATATTCAACACTCTTACATAATCAAAATATATATTATCCAAAACCATAATATAACTTAGCTTTCCAGGATTCCACGTTGTACTCCCCAAATCATCGCTAGAGTTCAACTGCTTTGTATCTTTGTTCTACTATTGTCGCATGTCTTCAATTCTCTGTAACTCTCTGTAATCATCACCAAAATCAAATTGATATTAGATGTAGGTCATACATACTCCATAATATATTCCTCTAAGCTCACTCACTATAACTCATTGATTTCATTCTTTGATACCCAAAATACCTCTGTATTTATGCTTCTATACTTAGTCGATTTCTGAATTGAATTACCAAAACGTAACTTCAAATCAATCGATCAATATGCCAGATGTGTTTCCATAAATGACAACCAAAAATAGATGTAACACATAAAAAATTGATCACTTTCCAACAATCTCTCCCTTTGGCATTAATGGCAAGACTAAACAAAAAAATGACTAAGTGTTCCAACAAGACAAAACTGTCTCTTCTTCATTTCTTCTTCTTCTCTCTCTCTTCTTCTCTCTTCTCCCTTATTCATTTTCTTCTCTCTTCTCATTTTATCTCTTCTCCCCATTTATTTATTCTCTCATTTTTTCTTCTCTCTTCTCCCCCTTTGACAACAATGACAAAGGTGCATAAAAAAATACAACTTAGTGCTTGCTCACCATTTTAAGAATATCTTGAAAAGAATCTTCCAAGATCTTCACTTCTGCACTCCATGACTTAACCAATAGCTTACTAACATGAATTAGTCCATTTATTTCATATGATGTTGTCTCTTCTTCTTTCAACTCTATGGGCATAGAGTTTGTCATTGATTCTGCAGTCTTCTCCATGTCAGATAAGTGAGTTTCAAGAATTGATAGCTTAGGAGTGATTAAACTCTTTAGAAAACCAAACCTTGTCATGACTCTCCCTTTTTCTATATCCAACACATTCAGCTTATCCAAGATCCTTTTTACTTCTCTATCCATTTCCATCATAGATTGTGAAGAGGTCTCACAACTTTCCATCATACCATTCAACGTTTTCCTGTCCTTAGCAATAATGTCTTCAATGTTCTGAACATGTCTGATTGGGTTCATGCAATAAATGAATAGATTCCTACCATGTGAAACACAACTCTTTTCTTTTTTAGTAACAGATTTTAGGATGCCCAGGTCCCATGAAATAGACTGGAAAACTTCCATTAATTTCTTCTCCAAGTAGTTCTTCTCTGCCTTTTCTTCTGCTATCTTCACTAGGGTCTCATAGGGACCATAAAACTCATCAAATGTCATCTTCAAGTTCTCTATATCATCTCTACTCTAGAAAATAATAGGTACTAGAAGCAATTTATTCAAATTATTGATTGCTCTAGACATTACCTTAGTCTTCTTGTCAATTTTCTGCTCAGATCTCTCCTTTTCTTTAGTGAGTGTGGTGAAAGATAAACTCACCAACTCATCCTCATCCATGTGATCAACATCAAAATCTATAGGTTTTTCTTTACTTGCCAACAATAAGATATAAGATGTGTCAATTTCGGTTTTGTCGTCAACTTGAGCTTCTTCATCTTTCTACTCCATTTCTTTATGTTCTTCCTCTCTCTGATCTTCCTCTTTCAGTTCTTCCTCTTTGTGTCCTTCATCCTCAGCCATTGTACTATGAATTTTTCCTTCAAACGGGTCCTTCTCATCATGATAAGTGTCAAGTGTCACAGGCACACCAAAAATATAGAAATTTGGTTGCATATCATCTTCAATTTTCACAACACTTGCCTCAACTGATTATGAACTCTCTCCCATTCCCAAGGGTGTGTATTTTTAGGAGGTGAAGCATGCTCATAAATAGTACTCATAAGTATCTGATCTAGTGCTCTCTGAGTCTCTTCAGAAACATATTCATACTTTCTTTCCATAAATTTCACTAACCTTGCCTTAGTCCTCAATAATGGTTTTAGTTCATTGAATATTATATCTCTCTCTTGCATAGAAATCATAGGTAACATGTTATCAAATGCTTGATTTCTGATAGTCTCATCTTCAATATGTGCTAATTGTTTTCTTATTTCCAATATCCCATAAAAATATTTTGGTACACTTCCCTCTATCTCTAACAGATTTTTCTTTAAAATAAGTAAATGATTTACCACAATATCTTCAATCTTAAGCTTATCAAATTCCCCATACCTGTCATAGTAGTTGTTTATTGTAACTAGATTTCCTTGCTCAATAGTTCTTTTCTCAATCATTTTCAAGTAAGGTTTCCATACTTGTCTATCACTTTCAGCTTTGTTCTCTTCTCTCTCAGTCCTCAGTTCTTTAGGTGGTAAATTTTGTTTGGAGGATCTGGTGTTCACTCTAGGAACCAACTTTACTTCTTGTAAGGTCTTCAAAGATGATGAAGGGGTGGCTACATCAATAACTGTAGTAGGTGCAGTAGCTATCATCACAACTTTAGGAGGTGGAAGGGATGAAGTACTTTCCAATCCAGAAGAACTTTCTGCTAATTTCCTCTTCACTTCCTTCAACTCTTCCTCAGTTAGTCCTTCCTTAACTCCACATTCATGAATAATGTTCTCCACTTTCCTTTTTCTCAAGCCTCTAGTTTGTTCTTCTCTCACTTTAGCTTATTTTTCTTCATAAGTACCCCATATTTCCTCAGATGTATCTACCTTAGATGCCAGAACATGTTCTATCTGCATATTTAGGATTTTTGAACTCACTTCATATCCCATAGGATAACACCATTTCTTCCTTGGAACAACTCCCTCAAAACACCTCAAAACATACACAGTCTGTCTCAACCATAAAACATATTGTATCCTTATATTTTTTAACTAAGTCATCAGGAATCTTGTATTTTTCTATCATATTCCTCTAAAGAATCTTAATCATACCAAATAGTTCACCATCAACCCATGTGTTTTTCTACCTTTTGTAACTCTGTGAAATCTGAATACTAGTAGGTATCCCTTTTCTCCAACCACTAGGGTGCATTTCTATAAATTTATGCTCAATATGAATGTACATGTGCACTAGTATTGAACCAAATCTGAAGGTTTTGGATTTGTCTTTCTTTATCAAATTCACATTCTCTAAAAACTATTGTGCCAATACTTTGCATAGGTTATACTTAGTGTTCTCTTTCACCATTTTGTAGGCCATCATAATAACTCCATCTGATGCTAAATTAGGTCTACTACTATAGTATAATTTGTAACCAAGTATCATTGAAATCAATCCCACATCCTATAGATAAATGTCATTCACTGGCATAGCTTGTATATCCCATTTTGAGTGTGTTAGGGTTTCAAGTTTCCTCTTAACATGTTTCTCTACCACAAGGATGTTTTCAGTATTATCCAGTCCAGTAATCTCATGTATCAATTGACTCTAAATCTTCACAGGTTGTTCACCTATCCACATAAACTGATCATGAACTCTACTCAATTATATCTTAAACCATTCTTCTTCGCTGAATTTGTATAAGTCCATAATTTTCATAATTCTTAACTCAGCAACATGTCTGAACTCATATCATTATGCCATTATTATTCATGTACTCTATTTTAGTATAAATGTCATCAATACCAAGTATGTCATACTTGCAATGAATATATACCCTAATGTCTTCAACATGAAAAATGTCATATAGTGTCTAGGAAAATGTTCCTTCAGGATCATCCTTACATGACGTAAAAGGATGTTTCTTAAATTTTTACCTATGTCTGTCCACAACATCATATATCACATGTACATCCATAGTTTCTATAGATATAAATGATGCAAATACCTTTTACACACTGAATTTTGAGTATATGCTTTGATCGATCACGCCAAGTAGTCACTAGATAGTCTGAATGTTTCTACTCTATGTTTTCCTTAGGTCGCTACTCTTCAAATGGTAAGGATATAGATAACCATTAGTTTATTTATACAATGTTAAGTTATTAAAAGCTTGCATTACCCAATGTTGTCCAGTTAGTTATAAATCTCGCAATCATAATATATGTATCATCAGATGTTGCGCTCTTAAATATAAGTTCCATGATGTCAGAAAATATTACACCTAAGCTTGCTAGAGATTACTCCTCAAAGTGAGGGACTAGATATATTCTAATATCTTCATCCAATTCTCCCCCTAAGGCCATGCTTGGCCAATTAAATTGATTCTACTTTGTTAACATCATCCAAAGATCCAGTAACATCTAATGTCTCTCCCTGAACCAATATCTCACTTGTCTCTTTTATTTTCCATATCTTTCCACAGTTGTTATCCTCTACTTTCTTGAAACAAATGTCAAAATCACTCTTTAGTTTTGCAACACTTTTACCAATATCATTTTCATTCTTCTATGTATTCCTAGGAGGTGGTGCTCTTCTATTATTCACTCCATTATACCTGCAAAACTTTTCTATATGGCCTGGATTGTTGCATTTGTAACATATAGGAGGTCTTCTATCCTAATTTACTTGTAGCTTACAAAAGTTTGCAATGTGTCCAATATTATTGCATTTGTAATATGTAGGTTGAACACTGTATGTTCTCCTCTATTGTCTTGTCTATATATAGATTGATTGAGTTTCCTACAATATTCTTTCTTATGCCATATGTATTATAGTTAAAACAATAACCAAAAAAAGTTTTAAATAGGGCAATACCTCTGCAACCTCTTTTCATGTGTCCAAACTTGTTACAACCAAAACATCTACCTCTGAAAGGTTTGATCTTCTCTTTAGGTTCTTCAAGAGTAGGTTTTTCTGCATCAATCTTCACATTGGGTTTCTCTTCTTGATTCTTGGAACATTCATCTTCATTGAAGCCAATACCAATCATATCTCCTTTACATTTTTATCTATCTCTTTATTCATCGATCAAGTCACTGCTCATGTGTAGTTTCTCAATGTGTTTCTTTGTCTCAAAAAGTTCACCTTTTATGATATGATTGTATTTCTCCAATTCTAGATACTTGTTCTTGTAATGGTCAACCTCATTCTTAATTTGTTCCATCAAAACATTTACATTTCTCAAAGCTTCTTCAATCTTGTTTTTAGTATCTTTTTCTTGAATCTCTTTAGCAATGGCTTCATTCTCAAGCTTCAAATTGTCATTCTCTTGTTCAAGTTTCTTCATCTGATCTAATTTATCATTATCTGAATCTTCCTTTATTTGAACCACAAGGTCTTGTCTCTGATTTATGGAAAGTTCAATTTGGTCTTTCAGTTTCTTAATGAATCCATCTGCTCTCCTTAATTTGAATCAAGTCAACATTTTCTACTTTTTATTTATCAAGGTCTTCAAGTGTAGCTTCAAATTTCTCTTGCAAATTAGCTAAATCCATTTTGATCTCCCTTAAGCTATTAGGCTTACTCTCCAAGGGCCAAAAGCTCTTATACCAATCATTAGGATTAAGTAATATTGAGAGGGGGGGTGAATACGTATTAGAACATTTAAAATAAACTTTGAACCAATTCTACATAAACCATAAGCATACTGAGATCAAAAGAACATAAGAAAATAACACAGTACTCATAACACCATTATTTTTTGTCAAGGAAACCCTGGCCAAGGGGAAACCTCAGTGGGGATGGTTCCCAAAAGCATGCACTAAAGTATAATGTCCATGTTAGGAGACCTGGCCATGTTAGGAGATGAATATTACATAGTACAATTCCTTGTTAGAGGAATACAACCTTGTTAAAGGTATACAACACCCTGTTAGGGGCCAACTGAGCTTACAAATCTTACAATAATACTTTTGTTACAAAATGTTCTCAGTCATGAACAAAACAAGCATCTTCAATGCTTAGATAGTCTCAGTCATAGTTCTGCAATGATCTCTATCATCCTCTGCTCTTCCATTCACACATATATCTTATTCCATCCAGTACATCAATTCATTTTAGACATCTGTCTCTTTTCTCTACAAAATATCTTCATGTATATATATATATATATATATACCAAGTCATCTCTCTTAACCAAATATTACATAGTCGACTCTAAATACAAAATATAATTAATAATGTAAATATCAAATACATAGTCGGCGCTCTTACATAATCAAAACATAGATTATCCAAAACCATAATCTAACTTAGCTTTCCAAGAGTCCACGTCATACTCCCCAAATCATCGCTACAGTTCAACTTCTCTGTATCTCTATTCGCTACTATCGCATGTCTTCAATTTTCTTTAACTCTCTATAATCATCACCAAAATCAAATCAACCTTAGATGTACGTTTTACATACTCCATAATATCTTCCTCTAAGCTTTCTTTCCATCACTCATTGATCTCGATCTTTGATACCCAAAATACCTCTGTATTTTTGCTTTTGTACTTAGTCGATTCTAGAATTGAATTACCAAAAACTTCAAATCAATTGATCAATATGCCAGATGTGTTGCCATAAATGACAACCAAAAAGTGATGTAACACATACAAAATTGATTACTTGCCAACAAGCACATGTAGTTGGTATATTTTCAAGATTCTCTGCTAATCCTAAGGAATCACACATGACTACTGTTAAAAGAATTTTGAGATATCTGAAGAATACTAAAGACTATGGTCTGTGGTACAATAAAGAAGGCAAATTTGAGCTACAAGTTTATACTAATACTTATTAAACTTGAAACTTAGATGATAGAAAGAGCACAACAGGAGGGTCATTCTTTATGGGTGACAGCCTTGTCACATCGATAAGTAAAAAGAAAGGATGCATATCTCAATCAACTGCAGAAGCAGAATATGTAGCTGCTGCTACAAATTGCTCTAACATTGCATGGATCAAGTAATTTCTGAAAGGTATGTGTAAGACATGAAATCTAAGATGTTAGGAGCATAATCATCTATTATAAAAACTAAAAACCTTAAAAAACTAACTACATACAATATTAGACCTTAAATAAAAACTTGAAATAAGCTTATGGAATAGGAAGTGAAAACTTCCGAAAAGCCTAATCAAGATCCTATTTGATATTTAGCTATGTCTATTTTCTTAATAAAAGATGCTAATTTAAAAATAGATGTGAGCTCAAACTATATTATGCTAACAAGCTTCAAGATACTCTTAGATCGCTAGGATGACTATTTAAATTTGCATTATAAGTTTCATGTAAAAGTGGATTGAAAATATGAAGGAAAGGGGTTTCTTATATAGGCAATGTGTAGGAAAACCAAGGGCTCAGATGCAAAGTTGACAAGAGGTCGAGTTGCCACTAGAAGAGAGCACATGGACTGTACTTCTTCAAGTGCATAAAATTGTGACACTTGTCACAATGGGATTGGGTTGAAAGTGAGGAGGAAGGTGACCATTCAGGGAAATGGACCAAGAAGCCTCTAGAAGATAAGGCTCATAAAGAGGGTGTAAGAGCCTTAAATGCATATGGATGGACTTGGCTTGAGATTGTTGACTTTTGATTTTGAGGGCTGAGTTCCTAATCAAGGATTAGGAATGCGACATGGTTAGGGATAGAATTAGGATTAGGGTTAGGAGATAAGAAGGGTGATTAGGGGGGTAAGGAAGGGTTAGCATGTGTGAATAGGTTGGGATTAGTTTGATCTCAGGGTTAGGTGGTTGGGATTGGTTAGGTTAGCATGTGTGAAAGGATTGGGTTGAGTTCAGACTCAAGGTTAGGTATTTAGGATAGGTTAGGTTAGGGGTTTGAGGGAATATTAATGATTTGAATTAAATGAATAAACAAATTCATTTAATAAAAGAGGAATAGAGATTTAATCAATTATCAAACTATGGGTTGTTTATTAGATAATTGATTAGGACTATAACCAATGATTAATTAGGGCTAGGGGTTAACATAAATCATTTAGGTAATGCTTAATTAATTAAGTGATAATGCTCTAAGAAGACACTAAATGTGATTAGTTTTGGTAATCAAATTTAGGTGTCTACACTTTGCCCCTCTTCGACATATTGTTAGAATAACACTATTTTGAAGACATTTAAAATAATAGATGATGTGAAGATGTAGACATAGGAAATGAAGTTTCCCTAGAGTGATGATGTAGGATAGAATTTGGCTAGGGATAATTCCCCCTCGAGAGGGTGACAGGGAGAAAAGGAAAAGCCCTGGCGGCATATCGAAAAGATAGCTAGGAGAGACATGATAGAAGAAAAAGGAAGGGGGGATAGAATAATGAGGGATGGGATAGTCAAGTTTGTATCAAGGATGAAGGGTTAGGTTTGAGACAAGATTTGATTGGAATAAGAAGGGTGGATTGGCTGGGTATGTGATGGTAGGAAGGCTATTATCTTGAATATTGAGAAAGGGTATTCCGGGTTGGAATACCGTCATGTAGTTGAGCACTTATTTTGATATATCAACACTAGAGACCATGCCAAGGTTACTAGGAACATGAGGCCTTGTCACCGGTGTTGCAAAGGACTGACACAAAAGACATGCAGGGGTTGCTCCAACATCAAACATGAGTCCCAAAAAAAAACTATGGTGTAAATTATGATGGAAAAGCCCACAAGCAAATGACATTTCCCAAGTGCAGCATGCGAACCCAAAACAATTACATACATGTAAGGGTCATATCTGACTGACTCACAAGAACAAAAAAAAGATCAAGTTCCCTATCCCAGGTGCATCCATTCACAGCATACCATGATATAAAGAATCTTGGCAACTTTGAGGAGGAGAACAACGGAAAAGAATCAAGAATGATAATCAAGAACCAAAATCAAATTTCAAGATCAAAAATTCAATAACAAGATGCCTTTTGCTAGAGAGATAAACAAGAAGGGATGATGATTGGATTGAGATTAGGTCAAGAGGAAGGATACATCCTACAAGAATCTAGTGATGATGATGATCTAGATTTAGGTCAATGAGAGGAAGGGTACATCCTTAAGGACCCATTTCTGAAAAGATGATTGGATTTAGGTCAACGAGAGGAAGGATACATACTCAAGGACCCATTTCCATGGAGATGTCAAGTGTGAATTTGATTGGCCAAAGATGTGATGATGATCAAATTTCTGAAACAAGATTTTGTCATAAGGAACTTGTTGAAGCACAAGATTTGGGATCTAAAACTGGATCACTTTCTACAAGGAGACCAACCGAGAATGCGAGATATGTACAAGCGAGACCGAACTCAAGACTGGACTGACGCAGAAAAGATATGTACAGGACTAAAGCTCAAGGATTGAGATAGGATGAAAAATATATACAACTGGGACAAATGATTATATACAAGGATTATATGTACCAAAACTCACGATGTAGGATAGGAGGACCAATGTTGACTGAGGTGAGCGATAATGAAAAATCTAGGAAATATAGGTAAGGATTAGGCCAAAGTGGAGTGGAATGGATGAGATGGAGGAGAATGAGAGTTTGATAGATAATGATAGGGCCCACTATGTGTGATGCTTGATTGCCAGGTTTTCACCACACATACTTGTCCAAGGCACCTGATTGCCAATTTTTCACCATTGGATAATTTATTTCTCTTGACCTTTTTTTTTCTTTTCTTCTTTTTTTTTTTTTTTTTCTTTTTTTGATTTTTTTTAAAATTTTTTTGCTATCATCAAGGTGTATGTTTACCAGATTTTCACTAAGACAATAAGTTTTTCAAGACTTTTTACAATGTTTTTGGATTTTTTAGATTAATTGGAATAACGGATCAACTGTTAGGCATAGAAGTGCCTGAGATGAATGATATCGATTGGATCATTCAGGGGTTCTCCTTCAGGAGTAGATAAATGATATGCCCCAGAACTGAAGCATGTAGTGACAATATATGGGCCTTGCCAAGTAACCTCAAACTTGCCTTTCTTTTCTCGATGAGCACCCACTTTCTGATTCTCTTTGAGTACAAAGTCCCCTACCTGGAACTGACGTGGGTGAATCTTCTTATTATAGCTTCTCTTTAATCTATTCTGATATACGACTAGGTGGTCATGTGCTTGCTGGCACTTTTCATCAAGGAAATTTTTAGTCTTCATCTGTGATTAGGTCTTTGAGAGATACTTGTAAGGATGGTATTTCGACCTCAATTGGTAAGACAGACTCAGCACCATAGAAAAGGGAATATGGAGTGGTGCCTGTGGGAATGCAGAAGGAAGTGTGATAGGCCCAAAGGGTAGGATTAATTTGGAGGTGCCAGTCATGACCAGTATCATTGACAACCTTCTTTAGGATTTTTAGAAGTGTTTTGTTGGTTGCCTCAGCTTGGCCATTACCCTGTGGAAAATATGGGCTAGAGAAGCGATGATGGATGTGGAGGTGGTCGCATAGATCAACCATATGCTAATTTTCAAATGGAAAACCATGATCTATGAAAATGGTGGATGGAATGCCAAAGTGGAAAATGATATGGTATAGGATAAACTTGGATATTTGGATGCCTGTCGTGAGGGTAAGTGGGATTGCTTCAACCCACTTAGAAAAGTATTCAATTGTTGTGATGATAAATTTATGTCCCTCAAAGGATAGGGGAGTGATCTTACAAATGAGGTCAAAACCCCAGCATGAGAATGGCCAAGAAGGAACAATAGGATGTAGCTCTTGTGTTGGTACATGGATCAGATTTGCATGCTGCTGACATGGTAAGCATTTTTTTACAAATTCACAGGCATCATGTTTCATAGTAGGCCAATAGTACCTGACTCTAAGAAGTTGTTTAGCTAGGACCATGCCACTTGTGTGGGTACCACAGATTCCAGCGTGCACTTCTCGCAATGCCTGGGAAGCTTTAACTTCATCTAAACACCTAGAGAGAACATTGTGATAACCACACCGACATAAGGTGTCGGCTATAATGGAGTAGCAGGAAGCTCTTTGAATAAGGTTTTTGCATTGGGTGTTTGTTAAATGGGGGGATATGATACCATTCTTTAGATAAGCATGGATGTTGTGGTACCATGGGGACTGAGGACCAACCAAGACATAGACCTGATTAACGTTATCGCTCTCATAAGTTGGCACGTGAAGTTTCTCAACCAAGAACTCATACTACGTTGCATCACATGGTATTTCTAGAAGAGACCCTATCTTATCCATTGCATCGAAAGCTTTGTTTTGTAGATGTGGCACTTGGGTGATTTGCAGATTGATGGAATACTCCTTCATTTTATCTACCATCTCTTTGTAAGGTAACAACTTAGCATCTTTTGTTTGGAATTTGTCTAACACTTGCTTTATGATTAGTTGAGAATCACCAATGACTTGGATATCTATGATGTTCCACTAGATGGTCGTGCTAAGTCCTGGAATCAATGCCTCATATTCTGCTATTTTGTTAGTGCAAGGAAATCCCAGTTTGAATGATTTTGGGATGTAGTCACCTTGTGAGGTAACAAACAGGATTTTGACCCCAGAATCATGAGATGTATATGAACCATCAAATAATAACTTCCAGGATGCTTGTTCTTTGATCATACATAGATATTGATGGGGAAACTCCATGACTAACGGATATGCATCAATCAATGGTGCCTATGCTAATTGATCTACGATGACTTGAACTTTGACGACTTTTCTATCGATATATTGGATGTCAAACTTGCTAAGAAGCATTACCCATTTAGCCATGCCACCTGTGAGAGTTGTTTTAGATAACAGATACTTGAGTGGGTCTACTTTTGAGATAAGCTTGACTATGTGACTGATCATGTAGTGACAAAGCTTTTGAGTGGCGAAGACCACTACTAGGCATTCTTTTTCCATTGGTGTATAATTTAGCTCATAACCCTCCAAAATGCGGCTGATGTAGTAGATACCATGCTCTTTTCCATTGTCATCTAACTGGGCTAGGAGTGCCCCTAGTGATGTTGTTATTGTAGATATATATAATATGAGAGGTTTTCCTAGTGTGGGTGGTACTAGAATAGGTGAATTTTCCAGATATTCCTTAATTTTGTCGAAGCTTCTTTGGCATATAGGATCCCATTTGAAACTATGATCTTTCCTCAGTAAATTCATGAAAGGTTGGCATTTGTCTGCAAGCTATGATATGAAGCGACGCACTGATTGAAGCTTTCCTTGTAGACTACACAGCTATCTGAGTGTCTTTGGTGGAGGCATTTCCATGATTTATTTAACTTTTTTAGGATCTATCTCAATGCCACACCATGATACGATGAATCCAAGGAGCTTTCCTGATGTAACTCCGAAGACACATTTCTTTGGATTTAGCTTGAGACCATAATGTCGAAGTCGATAAAACACTACCTCTAGATCATTTAGGTGATCCATTCTATTTTTTGATTTATCCAATATATCATCCACGTAATCTTCAAGGATCTTATGGATCATGCCATGAAAGATGACGGTCATGGCTCTTTGATATGTTGCTCCAGCATTCTTGAGCTGAAATGGCATCATGTTGTAACAAAAGGTAGCCCATGGGGTTGTAAATGTTTTCTTATGCTAATCTTCTTCTGCTATATAGATCTTATTATATCCTGAAAAATTCGTCCATGAGAGACAACATCTCATGTCCGGCAGTGAGGTCCACTATCATGTCGATATTAGGCAAGGAAAAGTCATCTTTTGGACATGGTTTGTTGAGATCTTGGAAGTCGGTGCAAATTCTGATGGAGTTATCTAGCTTAGAGACTGGTACCATATTTGAAATCCAGTCTGAGTAATCTATCGCTCTGATGATTCTAGCTACTAAGAGATTTTCAAGTTCTATTTTGACCATTAATGCAACTGTGGGATGCATTTTCTAGAGATTTTTTTTACAGGTTTAATGTTAGAATCCATGGATAAATGATGTACTACAAGTTCTAGATCCAACCCAGGCATGTGAGGAGTAGGACCATACAAAGATGTCTAGATATTCTCTTAAAAGAGCTATGAAGGCCATTTCTTCTGCTTCTGTCAAGGATGCTGCAATGTGAGTGAGTCGAGGCTGGTCCTCTGTACCCAGATTAATAGGCTGGGTTTCCTCAATGAGAATAGATGACTCTTCTGACCTATAATCATGGATGATAGGGAGAGGAAAATCTCCATATCCTAGCACCTCAGAAAGGTTTTCACTAGGAGATACGCCTTTTATTTTTTATTTTTTCTGATCTGATAGTTCCCCATAAGGGTTTTCACTAAGAGATACATTTTTTTCTTTTTTACTTTGCTTTTCAATTTTGCAGCTAGAGTCCTCCTCTCCCCCAAAGTATTCTTCTAGGTTCAAGGTGTATACATGTGTGGAAGTCTCCCCCTAATCTGGATGCTGATCTATAGCTCCCATGAAGTTTAGGAGCATGGCCATGCTTTCAAACTCATCTATCAGGACGACACTTGGTTGGTCCCATTTAATGAGTTCAGGATGGAGGAGTGGAAGGTCAATGAAGTGGAGGTATAATTGGCGAAGGACAGAGTTACCAACGAAAATTTCATCATCAATATCATCATAAGCTCTCACAATTTTCTCTTCCGAGATATTTTCAAACTCACATATGTTACCCAGGGGAATGTGATAGGTTAGAGTGGTTTCCTTAGTGCCCCCAATCATGTTACGGCCAAGGCCAGATGTATCATGTTCAAAGTCTAGAACAATGTACTTTTTAAGTTTGGAGGGCACAATGGGGGTGCTCATGCCTTGTTCTTCAGAGCCTAGTCCACATCCTTGATAGTTCCACTTCTCAGTGACCAATTTGTGAGCAGAGGGATATTTATCTTTGAAGCAATTCAGGAGGCCACTGTCAGGAGGTGTGGGATCTTTGTAGAGCCATTGATTGATATCAAGTGTTATTTCTTGTCTGTTTAGAATGCCATGAGAAAGAAACGTGGTAGGACCCAATTGCATTAGTTCAGGTGGCTTTTTCTCAATGTAACTAGATGGACACCCATGGGTATGTGGATCAGCCAGGAGGGCTCCAACAATGAAGGCATTAGTTAGATTATATTGTCTAGAGCCTTGGTGGTCAATCTTGATAGTGGATAGAGTGGATGCAAGGATGGTGTTTTGATTTGGAAGGGTTGTGGAGGAAATAGTGATAGATGTGCCAAGGTTAGTCCCAGGACAATGATTTGAATCTAGATGGGAGGCTTCCAATGCATGATAGTATGCAAAGGGCTTGGGATTGGCATGGATAATGATCTCAAATCTGTTGTGTGGAAACTTGATACACTGATGATAGGTGGAAGGGATGGCCGGCATACAGTGAATCCACGGGCATCCAAGAAGGATGTTGTATGGGAGGTCAAGATCAACCACATGGAAAATTGTCTCTTGTACTGTCAGGCCCAGTTGAATGGGAAAGGAAATTGTACCTTCTAATGTTCATTCTAGATTGTTGTAGGCTTTGATTGTGATGACATCATTCATGATATTAGCTTCAGTGTATCCCAGTTCCTTTAAAAATTCTAAAGTACATAGATTCAAGGTCGAACCATTGTCTATCATGACTCTCTTAACAACAAAGTTTTGGACCATGACAGCGATGCAAAGAGGGAGGATATGATTAGGCTCAACAGATGGCATGTTAGTGGGTTTAAAAGAGATAGCATAAGATGTGGATAAGTGACCCACAAGGTTTTGAAACTGATCGGGATCTATGTTGTTGGGAACACGTGACTCTTGCAAAGCTTTATTCAAGATCTCTTGATGGATAGGTGATGTGTGCAGGAGCCAAGATGGATATTTGGGCGAGTGTATTCCCTAGATGTTCCCATAAGTTATATTGTGCCCTAGAAGATGAGGTAGTACTAGCAACTACAATAGTTATGCATCCACGACACATGGTAACAACACAATAAGTATCAGTGCCTTTCACATGAATGACATTGACATATGGCTCAACTTGGGATATAAAACCGATGATGCTACCATACTCAACATGAGTGGTAGTGTTATTACTGGTATGAGCACTTTTTTTTCCTTTGTCTTGATTGGATGTTGAAGCAATGTGTGCATTGGTAGGTCCCGTGTTAGTGTCATGGTTTGGGAACACATTTTTAAAGATCTTCATATTGCTATTGGGTGAGGTTTTGTTTATAGAATCTACTTCAATATCATTGCAATAAATTAGGTCTTGGATGTAGTGTTTTAACTTCATGCACTTGATCATGGCGTGTGCTTTAACATGGTGGTATTCACAATATTCGTTGGCATTGAACCATTGCAGTTTTGGAGAAGATTCTTCAAAAGGTTGCATTGGTGGAGGATATACTACCAGGTTCACTGATGTAATTCTTCAAAAAATAACATCAATTGGTTAACCCAAATGGGTGAACGTGTGCTTAGGTGAATTTTGATCTCTTCTTGGTCTGATCTGTCCCTACTGGACTGATATTGCATTAGTCTGATTCTGGAAATGTTGGGGATTATGTTGATAATTGGGTTGGTTAGCTTTTTGCGGACGTATGGTTTGTTGTTGTGTGGCTTGGTGTTGGGTTGCTTGGTGACATGCTAGGGGAGGTGGAACTTGTTGATACTATAGTTTATGATAGGTCGGTGTGAGGGAATTTTCTTGATAGTACAGTGGTTGTTGGTATGCCTACACTGGGGAATTCTACTGATAGTGTTGTGGCTATTGGTATGCTTGCGCTGGGGAATTCTGTTGATAGTGTTGTGGTTGTTGGTATGTCGGAGAGGATGGTTGAGGACCTACCACAATAATCTAGACATGCTTAGTGTCAGTGGCTCCATTAGTTACGACATTCTTATTTTTGTTCCAATATCTGGAGCGATCATTGTTGCCTCTGTCAGGCTATGATTCTTTATAGTTCTTTATGACACCATCTTCTACTAAGACCTCTTTCAAGATCCATGCCTTTGATTATGATGTCCTGATAGGTCTATATACAATTCATGTGCATATGATAGGCAAGCTTGGGATGAATATTGTTAATAAAGATCTTTATGAGATGTTGCTCGGGGGTTGTTAGAACAACCTTGTGGTAAGTCCTTGGCAGCGTTGTAGGTAATTTTCCAAGCTCTCTCCTCCCTTATGTTTGGAATTACATAAATCAAGCAGGGAGAGTTCATTCTCAAAATTGTGTGCATATTGGGCAACAAACTTCTCTGATAGTTTAGCGAAAGTAAAGACTGTGTCATAGGGGATCTTGCAGAACCACTCAAGAGCAGTCCCTCCTAAGCTTTTGGGAAATATCCTCATGAGGAAGTTATTATTATAGGCCACTTCTTGGCATGCCATGTATAATTCTTTCACGTGGCTCATAGGATCTCGCTTCCCCCGATATTTTTCAAAATTGGGTGTTTCAAAGTGCTTGGGGAAGGGTATGGCATTGATAGATCTATCAAATGGGTAAGGAAAAACTTCCTCAAATTTGAAGGTCTTTACTTCAGTTCCAGCACGTAGCTCTTTTAAAGCATTCTTCATTTCCTCCCATTCTAAATTGGCTTGTGGAGGATTATTATTTCCTATCATGTTGATCCCACTCATAAGATAGGGGTTGAATGGAGTTGGTGAATACAGAGGGTATTGCAGTGTTTGGTCAATATAGATAGGTTTTTGGGGTGATGAGAACTGTAACTTAGGGGAATAGTGTGGTGGAGGAAGTGGAAATGCATGATTTTGTTGTTGTATCTACTGGAAGTAGGCATGTATCTGCTGAGGTGTTGGATAAGTGAGCTTAGGCGACTATGCAGTTGCATTGGGCAGTGGTGCCATATTATTGAAGGATGGTATATAGGTGTTCTAAGGTGGAATTCCCCCGGTAGGTGGAATGAAGTAGTTGGGATCGATGGGAACACTAGTTTTCTATGGTGGAGGGACCAGTTGTGAGGAAGTAGAAGATAGCATAGCCAGGTAGTTGGTATAGCTGGGTTGTGGCTGCTGGGTAGATAGGGTGGTAGAGTGTGTATTTGCAAAAGGATTATCAATTTGTTGTAGCACTTGTGCGATGAGTGGATTGGGATTTTGTGCTAAAGGTTGTGTTTGTTGGGTAGGTTGAATAGGAAGTGGTGCTGCGGTGAAAGAATTATATTTTGGATGTGCATGAGAAGCAAAGGAGATTGTGCTTTATGGCTAGGATTGTTGGGGTAATTGTTGCTAAAGAGGTTGTTGTTGTTGGATTGGTTGTTGTTGTGGGATTGGGGGAATAGGAATTTGTGCTGAGGTGAAGGGGTTGATTTGTGGTTGCTGTGTATAGGATGTAAATGGATTGGTGGTCTGTTGTTGTGTAGGTATGCCCAAGGCTTGTATGGTGGCTTGGTAGTTATTCCAAGTGGATGAGGAAGCACTTTGTGCTGGTTGAATATTTTGAGGAAGTGGCGGTGGAGGATTTGGGTTGGATTGTGCTTGCGAAAGAATTGTTGGCATACATTGTGAGTGTTTTGTTGGTGGAGTGGGGAAAGTGGGCCCTTGTGGCAATAATGGTTGATTATAGGCATTGGTAGGAGGCATGCCTATGGTGAAGTATGCTTGATGTTGTGGGTATGATGTGGAGGAAAAGAGAGGAATGGACATGGAGATTTGGGTGCTTTGATGCTGTGAACTGGTTGTTGCATTTTGAATGGGCTGAGTGGGGATGGGTGGAATGTTGGTTTGCGGAGTGTTGGCTAGTGGTGGTGGGAATTGTGTGACAAATGTTGGGATTTCTTGGGAAAGCAGAATGACTATGTTTTGAAGAGGCGCAGGCACTTGCATAGTGATGGGATGTATTGCTTGTGCTATTGATGGTGGATTAGGAAGCGGGGCTCCCACAACTACGAACAAGGTAGATCGAGGTGTCGTGTGCACTATGGAAGGTGGGATGGAAGTTTGTACCATCTATGAGATAAGAGATCCTACCTGCAAGGCTCGCTGAAGGGGATCAACAACTTCATTTTGGATGGTATAAGGACATGCACCTGAAATTCCCATAGGTTGTGTGATAAGAGTGGGTATAATCCAAGGTGGGAATTGGATTCCTTTTTTCTGAATATCTATGAGTACCTAATTTTATTTGTGTCCACTCATGGCTCTTACCATGTGAACATACGCTAGTTGATTGATGAATGTTTTGATAGTACCCATGATGGGAATCTCACTAGTGTCTACCCAAATGCGCTAGATAGGTATGTTAAAGTATTCGATCATTGGATCAGATGAACTAGCTGACTAATTAAGGGCCATGTCTTTCCTCTTCTTAGTGGCTGATGTGATGGGTGGCATAAAATGAATGTCCTAGAGGGATGGATGCAAGATGTAAGATAAAATGCAAGGATTGTCCTAAAAAAGACTAAGGATGACGATGCTAAGATGATGATATAGGATGACACTATCTATGATGATGGGGATGCTTCCTAACAGACTAAGGATGACTCGCTAAACAAAATATTGATTAAGGATGGATTTCCTAATGTACGATCAAGGTGGATACGATTTCCAAAACCTAGGATAGACTTGTGGTCTTCAGTTTGACGGGATTCTTAATAAATGTGAACCAACCTTTTGCTCAAGGTGATGAAGTTTCACAGACAGAGGGGGTTATCTTAGAACAATGTGTCATTCTAAAGATACCTAAGATGATGATCATTGACTTAGGATGAAGGGTAAGTAAATCAAAAAGAGGCTAGGATACCAAGTGAAGGATGTGCTTTCTAGGATGATAAGGATTGCTAAAAGCTGATGTAGGGTTGCTAGGATGGATCTAGGATTTGCTAAAATTGGTTTAGGATTAACTAGGATGATTTAGGATTGGTTTAGAATTTCTAAGGGATGGTTTAGGATTGAATGTAGATTTATGCTAGGATTATGCTTTGGATGATGTGTGATGTGATTCTAGGGATGGCAACTAGGGAAGTCCTAAATGCAAGCTAAGTGGTCTAAGAAGAGGAAGAGTGACGAATGATGTAACTAGTCATATTTTGTAGAAGTTGATAAATGCAACTTCACCCAAGATCACCTGCATGCAAAGACTATTACAGAAGAAGCAAGAAGATAGAAGAGAGAAGGTAGCTATGGCGGCCAAAAAGCCAGAGACTGAAAAACCATGTTGAAAGAAATGATTTCTATATTCAACTATGAAAAATGATTACAATCTCAATGAAAAATACAAAGCGGTGATTCCTTATAAAGGATACCGAAACCCTAAAAAGGAAACTCTAAGAAATAGAAACTGCCTAAGTAAAACTTAAGCACAAAAGAGTAATAACTAAAGATTACTCTAACACCCCCCCTTAAGTGTAACTTAGGGAGAAGAAAAACTGCTAAACTACTGCAGAAAGTAGGAAAGATGGGTCCCGGCAACTAGGCCTGACCAGGTACCCAAAACAAGAAAGCAAACTAGATGAAGGAAACAAAGCCTCCAATCTAGGGAAAGGTGTCCCAGAGAAAGGAACAAGAATGAGCAAGAAGCATCTCTGAAGCATGTCTGAAAACTCTGTCAGAAGATACTGCTGGAACCCCCATTGAAGTGCATGACTAGGTAGAGAAGACAAATGTCTGAAGAGCTGATCAATCAAACCAGGAAGCAATAGAACCAACAGGTGAACCCCCCCATAATGCTGAACTAGGAGAGGTGACAAAAACACTGAAATGCATGCCAAAAACATCTGCAGAAAGTAGAACCAGGAACACCAGCAGTGCAACAGAAGTACACACACAGGATAAAGGGCAGTGTCATCGACACACAGCATGGGCTAATGTCATGGAAGGTACGCTCAATTGACAAAGGTGGATGCGCCTAAAGCGGCATAAACATCATAACCCCCCATGGTACTTTATAACAGAGTGCGAGTACATCAACCGAACAAGGTGTACAAGATCCCAGAAATATAGAAGAAGGCACTTTATCTCAGTGCATTTACAGAAAATAATGCAACAAAAGAAGCATACAATGCTTAGAAGTCAGAAAGAAGAGTGAGCTATGAACTCAGAAGAAGAGATCCCAGGACCTGTAGAACTAAGCAATCCACCAGAGGGCATAAACTGCCAAACGTGGAGGAGAGAAAACCTAGAGAAGAATCTAGAAAAAACACCTTTTCCACTAAATAGCACACTGAACCAGCTTTTCGATGATAGCTCGTTTGCCAAAAACGGAGTCCGGATGAGCCAGATATGACTCCCGGAAGGCAAAACAAAACATCAAACTTCAACAAAACAAAATGCTATTGAAATGAAAGAATCCAAAACACTAACCCCCATCATCAGAAATTTCTCGGAAAGAGATTTCCGACGGTATATGGAAGTCAGAAAAAGACCCCCTTATGCTCAAGATAGAGCAAAAAACGCCCAGGTACCCCCAGAAAACTAAAAAAGGGTACAAAAGAGCCCCAGGGGCTAAAAAAAATAAGCCCCCGGGCGCATGGCGTGCGCCGGGGGCTGAGCCGCAGCCCCTGGTCCTCCATAGGACCGCGCGCGCTGCATATTAAGCCCACGGGGGTTTAAATAAAAATGCCGCTTGGGCGGGGCGGCGATCTGGTGGCGAGAACAGGGAGCGGCACCGGGAGCGGCGGGGCGGAGCTGCGCGTGCAGGAGGTAGAGACCGCAGAGTGGAGCGGCCAGTGGCGGGGGCCGGCAGGGGCCCCTGCAGACGGAGTCCGGGAGGCGGGCGGCGTAAGGGAGCCGGAGGAGCGCCTACGGAGGCCGGGCCGCGGAGGAGCGGCGGCGGCGGGTGAGCTGCACCTTTTTAAATGAAGGGGCAGCGTTAAAAACATTTAAAAAAATATATTTTTTTGAAATTTTCTCGACCTTGCCTCTTTTTCATGCCTGTACGGCCCTCAGGAGGCCAAAAAAATTCTCCAGATGCCCCGGTGTCCAAAATGGACAAAATTTATATGGATTCTGGGGTTTTTGGGCCTTCCGGACTCAACCGTGAGGTCGGTTTTGGTCCAAAATGCCTCCAAAAATAGAGACCCCCCAGAACCACTAAAAGAAGCTAGAAAAAGCCTGGCGAACTGCAAACCCTCAAATGCTTAAAAAAAAAAATAGAACAGCCAGCAGCAAGATGGCTCTGATACCATGTAGAAGTTGATAAATGCAACTTCACCCAAGATCACCTGCATGCAAAGACTATTATAGAAGAAGCAAGAAGACAGAAGAGAGAAGGAAGCTATGGCGGCCAAAAAGCCAGAGACTGAAAAACCATGTTGAAAGAAATGATTTCTATATTCAACTATGAAAAATGATTACAATCTCAATGAAAAATACAAAGCGGTGATTCCTTATAAAGGATACCGAAACCCTAAAAGGGAAACTCTAAGAAATAGAAACTGCCTAAGTGAAACTTAAGCACAAAAGAGTAATAACTAAAGATTACTCTAACATATTTCTCATGTGCGATGAAGGTCATGTTCTAATGATAACTTCTTTAGAAATGGAAAATCTTGCAATTGTAAAGGACCTTCTCATATTCTTCACGCTTATGGGTTTCTTCCTTAATGGTTTCACTAATATGTTGATATTGCTTGGCCTTCTTGGTTATGGCTTTCTGTTCTTAGTAGATATGTGGCAAAGGAGTCTTCAACTTTTGATGTTTGGTGGAATGGGACATGAGTTCAATCTGATACTTTTGTAGGTAGTGACTATGACAAGTGTGCCTTGGATTGTTTTTTCTTTTGGAACAAGTGATGAACTTTTGGAATTTGTGAGCAAACAATATTGCAAGAGGCAAAGAAACCTTGCAAGAAGCATGAAATGGCGATCTCCTTGGCAAAAGGACTTTCAAAACCATTAGATTTGTGTATGTTCAAGAGCTATTTTGCACAAGATTTGTAACACTAAAAACACGTATAAGCACTTTCTACCTTAAGGATGCGGTGAGCTTGAAAACCTTTGTCCACATAAATAGGCACACACACAAGAGCTAATCAGAATACAACCACCATCAAGCATGCTATGGATCCATGATGTCATATTAGCTGACTCCAAATGCTCAGGGTGGCATGAATGTGCAAATTTCTCGGGTAGGTTACTATCTTCCTTGCCCAGCCGATTATCAAGCTTTCGAAGATGGATCAGGTAGGTTGTTAAAATCAGTTTGTATGGCATGACTCACTTAAGAGCCTAGTTCAATCATGCTGATATGTTGGGGAGTTCACCCAGTCTAGACTACCATTGAATACGACCCACCCGAGCTTGAAAGGATATAGATGCTCTTTTGGTTAGCACCTTATTTATATATCGGTTGAAGGATTTACCGGTTTGGGGTCATTCTCCAGAAGGACTTGTGCTTCTTCTAGACAGGCCCCTCTAAGAAGATCTGAGGATTTTTCAAGAGTAGATCTGTGAAAAAGTTCAAACGGTCACAATCACCTTTCTCTTGCACCAACGACCATGAGAGCCAATGGGAGAGGATAGTGCATGAAGTGAGGTTGTGTTCTAAAAAAGGATTTTGTGCAAGCACACCAAAGACCTCAAACACTTTATTCATTATCTGATAAGATAGGCAATGTTTGATTTGTATGCAAAAGTAAACTCGCAAGTGGTTGATTTCAACTGCTCCAAGCTGAAATGTGATTTTTCCTTGTTTAATTGCTTAAAAGCATTCAATATTTGATTTATTTGACTTTTTCAGTTTTAAGCCCCAATTTTGAAAGTGTTCAATTTCTTACGTGATTCAAAAAACTAAAAAAAAGTGTTGATCCTTTACGCATTCGAGATTGATGTTTGCGTGATTGAGTTCAGTTTTAAGACCCAAAAAGAGATGTTCAATTTTTCTTATTGAATTATTAAAACCCAAACTAGATATGTGATTTCCTTGTTCAATTTTAGGACCCAAAATAAAAGGTGTGAGTTTGCTTATTCAATTTTAGAGCCAAAAAGAGATGTGAGATTTGCTTTGTTCAATTTTTTAAAACCCAAAATGAGAATGTTGATATCTTGTTCAATTTTAAACCCAAAAATAGATTTTTGATAGCTTGGTTCAATTCTTTGTGCATTCGAGATTGAGTTTGTTTGATTAAATTAGTACGAAAAAGAAAGATGGACTTAAAATGTTTGACCTTATTGTTTTAGGATGAATCTAACAAAGTAGTCTACAAATCTGGATAGCCCTCTGAATTAGATTTCTGGCACTTTTCAAATCGTCAAAAATGGAGTCTGTATGTGAAAGTTATGGATGTTTTTGTGACAGTGTCTCTGTTTGCAAGCAGAGCCGCCCGTGTACAAGCGGAGCCACCTATCTGTCAGAGCCGCCTCTGTAGAAGCGGGGACACTTGTTCATGAATCTGAATGTGTTTTTGAGAATAATGAGAGAAATTTTGATAAGGTTTAGAGACATGATGTCGATTTGATCGTTGGGGGGCATAGCCAAGTTTATAGTCATTTTGACTAGAAATGGCAATCCGAACATGATGGTAGAGTCTGTTTTGAGCCAAGATGCCTCTAAACCTCAAAACACACAAAATTCACAATAAAACTAAAAAAAACCATTATGTTAATGAAACCGACCCGTGGTCCCACCGGGCGTGCTAGAATGTAAGCCATGAAATCTAAGATGTGAGAAACATAATTAACTATTAAAAACACTCAACAACTTAAAAAAACTAACTACATAAAAGATTAGACCTTAAACAAAAACTTGAAATAAGCTTATGGAATAGGAAGTGAAAACTTCCTAAAAGCCTAATCAAGATCCTATTTGATATTTAGCTATGTCTATTTTCTTAATGAAAGATGCTAATTTAAAAATAGATGTGAGCTCAAACTATATTATGCTAACAAGCTTCACGATACTCTTAGATGGCTAGGATGACTATTTAAATCTACATTATAAGTTTGCATGTAAAAGTGGATTTAAAATATGAAGGAAAGGGGTTCCTTATATAGGCAATGTGTAGGAAAACCAAGGGCTTAGATGCAAAGTTGATGAGAGGTCCAGATGCCACTAGAAGAGAGCACATGGATTGTGCTTCTTCAAGTGCATCAAATTGTGACACTTGTCACAAGGTGATTGGGTTGAAAGTGAGGAAGAAGGTGACCATTTAGGAAAATGGACCAAGAAACCTCCAGAAGATAAGGCTCATAAAGAGGGTGTAAGAGGTATTTATGAAGGTGTAAGAGTCTTAAATGCATATAGATGGGCTTGGCTTGAGATTGTTGACCTTGGATTTTGAGGGTTGAGTTCCTAATCAAGGATTAGGAATGTAACATGGTTAGGGATAGAATTAGGACTAGGGTTAGGAGATAAGAAGGGTGATTAGGGGGGTAAGGAAGGGTTAGCATGTGTGAATAGGTTGGGATTAGTTTGAACTCAGGGTTAGGTGGTTGGGATTGGTTAGGTTAGCATGTGTGAAAGGGTTGGGTTGAGTTCAGACTCAAGGTTAGGTATTTAGGATAGGTTAGGTTAGGGGTTTGAGGGAATATTAATTATTTGAATTAAATGAATAAACAAATTCATTTAATAAAAGAGGAATAGGGATTTAATCAAATATCAAACTATGGGTTGTTTATTAGATAATTGATCAGGACTATAACCAATAATTAATTAGGGCTAGGGGTTAACATAAATCATTTAGGTAATGCTTAATTACTTAAATGATAATGCTCTAAGAAGGCACTAAATGTGATTAGTTTTGGTAATCAGATTTAGGTGTCTACAGTATGAATGAAGAAATTCTTGACCCAGTAATTATCTATTGTGATAATACAAGTGCTATAAATATTTCAAAAAACCTTGTAATGCATGCTAAGACAAAGCACGTAGCTTTTAAGTATCATTACTTGAGGAAAAAAGTACAAAAGAAGTAGGTGATATTGGAATATGTACAATCTAAAGAACATTTCTAGCAGACATCTTCACAAAACTATTACCAAAGGATACATTTGAGTACCTGAGGAATAGACTAGGGGTTCAACCCTTGTCTATTGGTCACTAAGCTGACTTGGAGGCTGCATCAGTCTACACATTATTAGAAGATCAATCATGTTGATGCAAGCTGAGATATGGACTCCAATGATATATCAGTACACTAGAGGTACTATAGAGCTGTAAAATTTTTGGCATTACTATCAAAGGGAGAGAGATATTCAATGAAATATACATCAGGAAGAAGAACATCCAAAGGGAAAGATATATTCAATGGAGTAACCATCCATCAAGGGGGGGGAATTGGAGAGAGTTAACACTACTGCATATCTATCCAGAAAAGGGAGAAGAGATTCTACAAGAAAGGGAGAGACATAATCAAAAAATGGAATTGTTACACCTATCCATTGAAGGGAATGAAGAAAGGGAAAGCACAGAGCAAGAATCAAATATGAGCTAGAAGAGCTTACCGAGATTCAGATATTTGAATTGGTTATAGAAGAGTAAGATTGGTATGTTATGGCATATCTTATTCTACATATTTCATAGCATGTTTCCATCAATGCCAAAGGGAGAGATTGATGAACTATAACTGATTAATGTTTGAAGATGATAATCATGACATATAACTGATTGAATGTTTGACAATGTTAAGGTGAAGATGATGCAAGATATTAAATTAGTTAATGGTTTGTATTGTCATTTATGTCAACTTGATATCATCTATATGGTCATATACATAATGCCAAAGACTTTAGAGAATCAATGGAATAAAGGTTATGCTTTCAGAAATGCATAAAAGTCAAGTATTCACTAAAGTGACAGACTACACCGGTGGAGTGCACACCATCGGTAAAGACAAAGATAAAGTCACAGTGATACCTGACGAGCAGAAAATAGTGTTTCCTGATGAAGCAGCATCACAGGATGCCCGACGAGATAAAAATAATGTTGCCCGACAAGCAAGATCCAATGATGCCTGATGGACGGAGATCCCAAAGCTAACTGAAGTTGCACCGACAGAACTGGCAGTTGTCACTGGTGACGAACTGTAGAATTGACTGACAGAATAGAGAGATCAGAAAATGACAAAATATCTAGCTGGCAGAGCTAAAGGATATACTTAACTGATTGTTTTATTTGTTTTATTCAAACCGTAGTTAAGCAATTGGTTTATACAGCTGGCAAGAACATAACTACAAGATAAATTAGGAGTTAAAGCCATAAATCAATTTGGCTAGATTGTCTTTCACACCAAGAATCAAGAATCAAGAACCTACAATTAAGGGATATCATGTCTATTTAAGTGACAAGCATAATTCATTCCCGCAAGCAATCAGATACACGGGGGAGTGAACTGATAGAAGATGTTGAAGAGAAACTGATGAAGGATAAACTTCATGCAGTCCTGATCAATCAAGCTAAGGGAGAGCTAAAGAATTTTGCAGACACCGACAAACATAAAAGTATAGAATCACAAAGAAGAAAGAGTTAAGTACAAAGGAATTGAATTGATACATTGATCAGAAAGATATTGTAAGTAAATAGATCTGAAAAATTGTAATTCAGTTGCATTAGAAACAGGTCATTTTGTTTCAGCTTAACTATTGAATCATTAAGTCTCTTAACAGAGTAGGACTTAACAGTCTTTTTTAATTGAGGTATATCCTAACAGATTACTAGAAGGTTGACTCATGATAGTAGCATTGGTCTTACCTAAAGCCTATTGACAGTCTACGAAGAAGGTTGATTCAAGGATGGTAGTAAGATTAGCATAAAGCCTATTCACAGCCAAGAGACTGATTCAAGGATGGTAGCATAGATGCCAGATACTTAGTGACAACCTATGTATAAAAATCCTCTAACAAGGTAGAACTTAATCATGTGTTTGTAACCTTTAACAGGGTTGGCTCCTAACAGGGCTCACTTCAGAAGAGTGAAAATTTGGGGTACCAGTCCCAGTGGTTTTTCCCTTAACAGGGTTTCCACGTTAAAATCCTTGTGTTATGTGTGTATGGTTTATTACTTTACTGTTCTACATTTCACATAAGCATTTATGGATTGATTGGTATACTCTGCATATTTACTGAGTATCGGTAAATACAGTTTACTACTTATCAGTTATGAAGGAAAATAATGACATACAAGGTAAATTGACAGACAGTTATTTATTTCAAGTATTTCAAATCCATACATCTTGTAGGGACTTAATAATTGGAGAAGTATTGATTGGTGGATTAAAGTTTAAATTGGATAAATTTTTGAGGCCACTGATTCACACCCCCCCCCCCC
>MU225435.1:432915-445722 GCA_018584345.1 Thuja plicata
AAATAGTTAAAACAAACGCAATGGTAAAAAAAACAGCAATTGGACTGTCTTCTAGTGAACGGATTATATTGAAAAACTGGTGTACTTTAATTGTAGTTCGTTTAAGTAAATTGAGTCCTGATTGAGAGGCTGAAATCCAATTTGCCATTTGGGGGTAATTGTAAAGGCAATTTTCAAAACGAATGCATCTCGGATCTTGCCCAGTAAAACAACAATGTCGGCTAATGCAATCATCCCATAGTGGAAACAAAAGGGCCAACCACTCAAACAACCACCAAAGCTACTGTACATTTAAATAAAATAAGTCTATGATAACCTCAACTATTTTGAAATAACGTAAACCATCGATAAAGCGGATATTAAAAGCCCCTGAAAATTTGAATTTCCTGACCTGCTGCTGCGCCTATGAAAGCACTGCAATTAGAGTCCATCATCCTAAGCTCCAGCACTGTCCACATTCCCACTGCCAATTCCATGGCCGTCTTAGCCACTCTTCCAATTGTGGAATCAAAGGCCTCCATTTACAAACAGGCTTGCATTTTTACCAGCAACTGAGCCATTACATGACATCCAGACAGAGAATCCTAATTGGAGAAGACCTAGATAACACTGGTAGTACGGTAAGTTCTACATGTTGAATCACCCCTGTTTAGCGCACCATCTTCCACAGGAGCTCTTGCGCAACCATTCTTGAAAACGGAACAAAAAAAAAGCATATAAATGAACGGAAAATGTGGCTTGGGAACTTATATTCCGCTGAATTTCAATCATGGACGGAAAATGTGGTTTGATCTACCCCAGGAGATCAATCGGGACAACATTTCCTAGAACATAATGGGATACGGACCAGTTGAGAAACATCTAACATTAAGAGAAAGAATAAGCGATTGCCTAAAACCGTAGAAATTTCTTCCAGATTTGAAATCTCTTTCAGAAAACAGATGATAGACATATTGCTTAGAGATAACAGGACAAATTTGAAAAGAATGCCTACATCTCAGTTTCAAAAAAATGACTTCAATCAAAAGGAAAATGGCATTGAAGAATGTCTTAAAGTACTTTGGCCACTAAAACAGCTGTGAAACTGGTATGACAATTTAAAAACCTTACAAACCCTACTTTGACGTCGAACGTTCGAATCTCAAATAGCTCAAATTCCGAGCGTACCCTGCATCCTTGCTACAGACGTCTGACATGGTTCTTCAATGCCAATCAATCCAGTTAAACGAAGCAATTAAAGCCACATTCAGATAAAAATAATATAGTCAGCATCAATAAAATTCTATATCATTCATTTTGTTTTTTAACTAATTTATTTTATAAAAATTTTAAACTAATTTAGTTTAGAGATTTTTTAAGTTTTTAGTTTTTTTAGTTTTTTTAGTTTTTTTTAAGTTTTTTGTGTCAGTATGCTTGAAATCTAGTTCATCGTTTAGCTCGTTTTACCTTAGGCTTATTGTTAAGACGGGGTCAAGAAGGGGCGAGCTAGGGCAAGACTAATCCTCTAGGGATATACCAAGCGGCCCATAGGTGCATCAAGCAAATTTGGGCTTTGGAGTCAAACTCGAGACCGTTGGGGAGCAAACCCAAGGCCCAAGCCAATAAATTAATAGCTTTCACATTGTTGAAATGGGTTATTACATTTTTATAAATTAATATTTACTTGCTTCGAATTTTAAAAAGTGCAAGGTGTGGATTGGTTTCAAAGACTTTGACATTTATCGCATAGAAATTTGAGGGCATGTACATAGTCTCTTACAACTAGCATATAATTTGATGTACAACAAAAAGATAAAGTCATAATCTATTCTCTTATAAAAATTAGGATCCATTAATATCAATTCTTCAAGCATTAAACAATGTCGATCAATTGCAAGAACTCCTTAATAGCTAGCCTCATATGAAGCTAAAATGATAGAATTCTTCTATGGAACCAACAAACCAAAGGATCTCTAGTCAAAACTTTTAGATCAATCAATTGAAAATTACCTCAAAATCACCAATAACCATTCACTCAAAATTGCTAGTACTTTTGGACAAATATCTCAATAGTGGTGCACAATGGTGCACAATGGGCTGATAATGAATCAAAAAAGCTAAAAATGATCAACTATTGGTATATAAATGATCCTTTAATAAAACATAGAACCATCTCTAGTCAAAACTTTTAGATAAATCAAACAATTGAAAACTACCTCAAAATCACTGATAACCATTCACTTAAAATTGCTAGTACTTGTCGACAAATATCTCAATAGGAGTGCACGAATGGGCTGATCATGAATCAAAAAAGCTATAATTGATCAGTTGTTGGTATATAAACGATCCACTAATAAAACATAGAACCCTCTCTAGTCAAAACTTTCAGATAAATCAATCAATTGAAAACTACCTCAAAATCACCGATAATCATTCACTCAAAATTGCTTGTACTTGTGGACAAATATCTCAATAGTGGTGCACAAATGGGCTGATCATGAATCAAAAAAGCTAAAAATGATCAGTTGTTGGTATATAAAGGACCCACTAATAAAACATAGAACCATCTCTAGTCAAAACTTTTAGATAAGTCAATCAATTGAAAACTACTTCAAAATCACCAATAACCATTCACTCAAAATTGCTAGTACTTGTGGACAAATATCTCAATAGTGGTACAGAATGGGTTGATCATGAATTAAAAAGCTAAAAATGATCAGATATTTGTATATAAATGATCCACTAATAAAACATAGAACCATCTCTAGTCAAAACTTTTAGATAAATCAATCATTTGAAAACAACCTCAAAATCACTGATGACCATTCACTCAAAATTGCTAGTACTTGTGGACAAATATCTCAATAGTGGTGGACAATGCGCTGATCATGAATCAAAAAGCTGAAAATGGTCAACTATTGGTATATAAATGATCCACTAATAAAACATATAACCATCTCTAGTCAAAACTTTTAGATAAATCAATCAATTGAAAACTACCTCAAACTCGTCGATAACCATTCACTCAAAATCGCTAGCCCTTGTGGACAAATATCTCAATAGTGGTGCACAAATGGGTTGATCATGAATCAAAAAAGCTAAAAATGATCAGCTATTGGTATATAAACGATCCACTAACAAAACATAGAACCATCTCTAGTCAAAACTTTTAGATAAATCAATCAATTGAAAACTACCTCAAAATCACTGATAACCATTCACTTAAAATTGCTAGTACTTGTCGACAAATATCTCAATAGGAGTGCACAAATGGGCTGATCATGAATCAAAAAAGCTAAAATTGATCAGTTGTTGGTATATAAACGATCCACTAATAAAACATAGAACCCTCTCTAGTCAAAACTTTCAGATAAATCAATCAATTGAAAACAAAATCACCGATAATCATTCACTCAAAATTGCTTGTACTTCTGGACAAACATCTCAATAGTGGTGCACAAATGGGTTGATCATGAATCAAAAAAGCTAAAATTGATCAGCTATTGGTCTATAAACGATCCACTAGCAAAACATAGAACCATCTCTAGTCAAAACTTTTAGATAAATCAATCAATTGAAAACTACCTCAAAATCACCAAT
Source organism: Thuja plicata (assembly GCA_018584345.1). NCBI lineage: Eukaryota > Viridiplantae > Streptophyta > Pinopsida > Cupressales > Cupressaceae > Thuja > Thuja plicata. The sequence continues at coordinate 436,495 of MU225435.1, forward strand.
AACCATTCACTCAAAATCGCTAGCACTTGTGGACAAATATCTCAATAGTGGTGCACAAATGGGCTGATCATGAATCAAAAAAGCTAAAAATGATCACTTGTTGGTATATAAACGATCCACTAATAAAACATAGAACCATCTCTAGTCAAAACTTTTAGATAAACCAATCAACTGAAAACTACCTCAAAGTCCCCCATAGCCATTCTTTCAAAATCGCTAGTACTTATGGACAAATATCTCAATAGTGGTGCATAAATGGGTCAATCATGAATCCAAAAAGCTAAAATAAACTTTAAAAAAATGATTTAAACCATGAATAAAGCGGTCATTAAAAGCATAACCCTGAAAATTTAAATTTACTGACCTGCTGCTGAGCCAATGAAAGCACTGCAATTAGAGTTGATCATACTAAGCTCCAGTGTTGTGCCAGGGAGCAGATTATAATCGCTGTTCACATTCCCCACTGCCAATTCCATGGCTGTCTTAGCCACTCTTCCAATTGTGGAATCAAATTCAAAAAGAGCACCAACATTTACGACCAAGCTTGCAGTTTTAGCAGAAACAGAGCCATTACAGGGCATCCAGAGACAGAATAGTAAGAGGAACAGACCTAGATGACACTGGCAGTACGGTAAGTTCCACATCTTCAATCACCAGGGCTTAATAGCTCAGAAAACAGATGCTAGACATGGTAACAGGGGAAATTTGAAAAGAATGCCTACATCTTCAGTTTCAAATAAAAAAAAAGACTTCAATAAAAAAGAAAACGGCATTGAAGGTACTGTGATCACTAAAACAGCTGTGACAATAAAAAACCCTACCTTGACGTCGCGCGTTCGAATCTCAAATAGCTCAAGTTCCGAGCGCACCCTCTATCCTGGTTCAATGCCAAACAATCCAGCTGAACGATGCATTTAAAGCGACGCTGAGATAAAAATAATAATATAGTCAATATCAGTTAGCATATTGTGCATCGGGGGAATTTGTGAATTACATGGGGAAATTCGTCAACTTGTATGCATATTCAGACCGCCCTCCATTACATATGTTTGTTATGGCATTCGGCGTAAAATAGATACTTGGGACTTGTTTTCTTTTTCTGGTCTCGCGGGATTAAAATAGACTTGGGATTCAAATTACAGCTGATCAAGTACCAAAAGGAGGTGCAATGTTTATATAGATAATAAGATAAGCTTAATTAATATATTGGAAAGTACATATCAATAGGAGTATAATAATTTATAATATCACATAGTAAACATAAATCAATAATAAGATATAGCTTAAATAATATAGTAGAGATTCCATATAAAAAAAGAATGATAATAATTTATAGGATGACATAGTAAACATAAATTAATAATAAGATACAACTTAACTGATATATTGCAATATTGCAGATTACATATTAAAAAAAGAGTGATAATAATTTATAACATGACATAGTAAACATAAATCAATAATTGAATTCCTCCTCAAAAATTTGTTGAGTTCCTTCATGTACAGTGTATCATTGATGTATCTTCTTTATTATGTTTAGAGTTAGGGTCAGTGTCAAGGTGGAGATTAGGATTTTGAAGTTAAAATTAGAGTTAGAGTTAGGGTTCGGTTAGGAATAAGCTTAGGTTTTTATTTAGATTAAGCTTAGGGTTTGGTTAGGATTGAATGAGGATTAGCGTTTGGTTTAGGATTAGAATTAAGTTTGAGGGTTATGCGTAGGTTTAGGACTAGGGTCAAGATTAATGATCATATTTAGGGTTGTAAATAGAACCATAACCTTAATTTCATTCTAACCTTAATATAGCACAAATTAATAGCCATAATTCTAACCGTACTCATAAGAGTAATTGAATCCTAACCCCAAAACTATCTCTAACCTTAATTTAAATGTTAGGTACACTCAGTCCAATCCTAATAGAACCCTAAATTATGTGTAACCCTAACTCAGAGCTTTATCTTAGAATGGTATTCCTTTAGTTGAATGTTAACACTAAATCTAACCCTAATACTAATACTAGCCCTAGCCCCAACCTACCCTTCATTTTAGAATGAAAACATTAATTTTAACCAATCTTTTATGTTACCCTTAAGCTAACCTTTTATTTTAGATAAAAATGTATAAGTTCGTTTTATTAATTGCAAACATAGTATACATTAAACCCAGTTTAGGGGGCATACTGATAAGAAACAACTGAGCGAAGAAAACCTTCGGTTATAGCCCCTAATGCAAAACCTAAGACCTACTTGATGCAATTACAATAGCATGTCAAACATCCATATCCCTAGGTAATACAAACATTTGACGCTTTTACAATAGTGTGATGACACAATAACCATATCCCAAAACAATACGAATATCCAGAATTACAACCCAGTGCAAATTTCCAAGAACCTGACTAACCCCAAACCAAATACATATAAAGAATCCAGATCAACCACACTTGTCTATTCATCAAGAAAGAGAGAAACACTATGCACACTTAGTGGATTAATATATTCAAACCAAGCAATATATTAAGACAATGGTAAGTAAGGTATTACCCCAAACACAACACCGAACTTATAGCAAGCTTCTAATTCCAAAGTTGAGACAACAACTATATCACACTTAGCATTATTACCACACCAGGCATTCCATGAATTCACGAAGCATACCTGAAATAAAAATCCTATCACTACAACCGATATTGAATAAATAAAACATCATTTTAGTTAATCATGACCATTAATGAAACAAAATGCATAGTGATAACATATCTGAAATTGAATGTGCAATAATAAATGGAAGTCATCATCAAATTAACGAGCCTTATGTTAAGAGAAAGGGATAAAGTAAAATCCCTTCAACCAACCAATCATACAAGGATGAGGAAATTAGAGCCCATAGGGGCATGACACCTAAAACCCATAAGCAAGCTTAAGTGTTGTGAGAGCCACGTCACCATGATCGGTAATTCAATCATCCTTACATGATTAATTGGCCAAAAGAGAATATAAATACCCAGGTGTGTGCACCAAGTTGTGACCCAAAAAAGTGGACACATGTTTAAAAAAAATTCAAATTTCACATAACCTGATCAGGTTATTGAAATTTCAAAATTGTACTAGGCTTGGTAAAAAAGCCTAGATAATATTATTAAAATTTTTTATCTTTCTAATAACCCGATCGAGTTATTGATGTTTCTAATAACCCGATCGGGTCATTGATGTTTCTAATAACCTGATCAGGTTATTGATGTTTCTAATAACCTGATCGGGTTCTGAGATGTTTCTAATAACCTGATCGGGTTAATAGAAACATATTATATTTTGCAAAGCCCACGGCTTAGGCCATTTCTAATGCCTAAACCGCAGAGCAGCATAGTGGAGGAGGGCAAAAACACATCAGTACCCGATCATGCTTTGAAGAAAACAATGTTTCTTCAAGAATTTTCACATTTTCAAGCAATGGCGCCCCGTAACAAAGGTATGTTTTATTTTTTTATTTTTTTTGCATTTGTAATCAAATTAGGTTATGTTATTGATTATTTTTTTTCTTTTATTAATTTCATATCAGATTCATCAAACAACCCAAGAAGAAGAAAAAGAAATGAAAGACCACCCTCCATAAATCCTCCTCAAAATTCTCCTCATCCACCACCATCGCCACCCATAAACCCTCCTCGAAATTCTCCTCATCCACAACCACCGCCACCCGTAGACCCTCCACATGTTCCATTATATCATGTAAATGCTACAAAAGAGGACCTCGTGCAATGCCTTAACCAAAATAGTTCACAAATTAATATATTAGTGAATAGGTTGAAGGCTTCCAGCCTTCAGCATAACTCTACCCTCGCCACTACATTAGAAAAAATGTCTAATAGTGCAAACGAGGTGTCTCAAGAGGTGAAAAAATGGGGTTCATGGAGGGATAGGTGTCGTACATATTATGTTGATGGTTTATCATATGAGGATGTGAAAAGAAAAGGCATACAAAAATGTGACATATGTGCCCTTTTTATCAATCCTAATACTAGCAATTCCCTAGAAGATAATACAAAACGGTTTCCTATACATTGGTGTGCTCATAGGGGGATGAAATTAGCTTTATGGGATGGGTGGTACATGGTATTTGACCAACCAACTTGTAATAATAATGAGGTTCCTTTATATTTTTTGAGGAAGCTATACTGTGAGTTTATCCTCGATGAGAAGCCGAATTACTTTGAATTTCGTGAGTTCCATGGTAGAGGAAGAGGCTCCGCGCATGATAGACCTGGGGCACATATGATTACCCAACCATAAGAGAGGAGGTGTACTAGGAGAAAACCACTTATTCATGTTGTGGTCCTAGTAGTGGTGAAGGAGTCTATGGATATACAGACTCTTCATGTAGCTGCATCATTGACTGATGTCATTATCCAACATGGCACTTAGTTAGTTGGAGGAGAGGATGGATCAGTGCCTGTGCCACCTCCATCTTCATCAGATGCGCCATTAGGATCATCCCATCCCACACCAGCTCCATCGTCATCAGATGCACCATTAGGATCATCTCATCCCATGCTAGCTCCATTATCATCAGATATAGTTGTAAGGTCAGCCCATCCCATTGAGCGTATCTACATCAGTTGTAATGGTATATGTGATGGGGTAGATAGTCAAGCAAGTGCAGATGGTTCGACATCCCATTCATGTGTACATTGCAGGATAAGATGTGAGGCATCCACTATTGAGGATATGGCCCTCATAGATGATCTATTGTTAATGGTGTACGGTACAGAGCTAATATGAGTTTGTTTAAATTTATGTTTTGACATGTTATTTTATTTAATTACCTAAATTTGTTAAAAGTAAATAAATATTTATGTATAGAATAATCTAAATTGATACATGAATAATATGTATTGCAGGGTGCAGCTGGTGGTACGAGCACACCAAGGAATGCTTGTTCTGGTAGACGTGGATGGGTAGCTCAAGCACCTGAGGTAATGTTTTATAAATATTCATAAAATAAAATAGTGCATTGTTTTCAAAATATCATATCTTAATAATTTGTATGGTGGTAACTTAGTGGTCAAAGAATTAGTGTATGTTTGTTTGCTATTGCTTTATGGTCAAAGAATTTGTTTTAATGTAATTCAACTCAAGGAATTCATAAAAGGATGGTGCTCCCTCAAGGAATTAGGTTGAACGCAAAGGCTTCAATAGAGATCCCTGGCTTTTGGTAACCCAGACATCATACTTTTGAACAAGTTCACTTCCTTGTCTAGCCACCATGACTCAAACTGATTTGAACTCCCACCCTCCATCCTTGGACTCAATTCAACAAATGTTGAACTCATACCCAACCAATCACTTATTGGATTCTAAATCAACCTTGAACATCATCTGGAACATCCAACCATCATTCTTTTACTCTTATTTCTTATTCAAAATCATGAATACAATCTCTGATTGTGAATGTCCTCAATCCTTCAATACACCTCCATGTCCTTCTGAATACTCCCAACATATAACTTCTAAGACACCCCAAGAACCCCTCAACTTATCACAAGGTCCTTATCCTATTGCTCAAAGCACATTTACTTGCTAGTTCAATAAACTCTACTCTCTGGCATTTCACTGTCATACTAGGACAGTCCCCATATACTAGTCTATATCTTCACCATAGACAAGAACCCGTCTACACCTTGCATTCATAAGCACCCCAAATATTTTCATCACTGCCCATACCACCTACTCTCAACCTAAAAGCACTCCAAATCCCCCCTTGCTAATGGTAAACACACTAAAACATACTCATTTTTAGGCTACAACAGTCCTATTACCTGCTGCAAAAGTGGTCCTAACCTCTAACCTCCACAAATACAATCCGGACCATCCTTCTCTAATTGTGACCACAAAATTGTTAAATAATAGTCTTGTGTGTGAAAAAAGAAAAAAATATATATTGTAACAATGGTTTGTAAAATTTGTTTATAAACTTGTGATAATAGAGTTGTGGAGCATAAGCATTTGTGGAATTCAAGTGAATCATAATCTTCATTGTAAACTATTTCTTATATATTTATTTGGTGTTTTATAGGGCTTGTCAGGGGCTCAAATTTCTGAGATTGATGATGTCACCCTTTCTGTAATTGACTTTGGCTTACAGAGCTATGCGGTATCATATTTTGCACACCTCTTGTTTATAGTTTTAATTGAACCCATGTGATATCATATTATTTATCTTATGTTAATTTTGTTTTTGTTAGCCTACCCCACCAAGCCCGAGGTCATTAAGAAAGAGGAAGAAATCATCGGGTACATTGAAACAAAAAAAGGTAATTAAGTCCAATTTAAGTATATTTGTTGAAATGTATTATGAACATTTCAATGTAGTCTATGTTGATGAATGCTCTATATTGATGAAGGCACTTGACTTGTTTATTGTATACATGTAGAATCAATTGGGTTTTACTGAACTAATGGATGCCCCAGACACTGTTGATGTTCAGGAGAGGGAGGAGGTAACATGTTTTCATATTTACTTTCAATTGCATTCTTGTTTGTTCAAAATATTTTAGAAATCATGTTCCTATATTAGTATGTCATTTTCTATGAATTTTCATATAGGAATTGGTCATAGCTTCCTCAAATGAGGTGAGCCCTTCTCCAGTTCCTAGGGATCCCTTGCCTAGCACTGGAGATCCAGCTGTGGTATGCATTTTCTTTTTAGTCCAAACATTTTTTTTATAGTATTTCTTGTTTATAACATGTATTTTGTATTATTATTATTTTTTGTCATACGACCCTTCACCACTGCCCATCGTTCCTCTACCTTGCCATTTTTTTAGGAGTTCCTCTCACCCATGATGGAGCCCCTTTTGTTTATCATTCAGCCCAAGCATAGGAGATCCAGTTGAGGCTTCGGTATGCATTTGTATTATCTAGTGTATACATTTTTTGCATTATCTAGTATTTCTTGACTATAAAATATTTTCTATTTTACCATACAGGAAAAGGTCCAAACTGATTCATCAATGGTTTAGGCTCCCTCCAGCACAGGAGTTCCAACTCATGTTGTGGTATTCATTTTCTTTTTAGTCCATGCATTTTTTTTTAGTATTTCTTGTTTATAACATGTATTTTGTATTATTTATTTTTCCTGTTATAGGACCATTCACCACTGCCCGTCCTTCCTCTACCTCGCCATTTTTATAGGAGTCCCTCTCACCCACGATAGAGCCCATTTTGTTTATCATTCAGCCTAAGCATAGGAGAAAGATATGAAGTAATCAATAATTCAATTGTCAACAAATTATAGCCTAATCTTTATTTATTTTGATATTATTTTGAGATAAGATCTATGGCTTAGCATTTGAATTGTTCTTATGCAGAGACTTAGTGATCCAAGTGTTGTTGTGAAGAAGCTCAATTTTGATGATCCACCATAGTCATAGATATATCGAGACATTGTATAGATCTAGTTGTGGACATTTGTACATTGTATATATCGACTTGGACATAGTTGATGTCACTTTTTGTAACTCTATTATGGATTTGGCATGTATGCCATGTATTGATATGTACGCTATTATTATTCATTTTATTGTATATGAAACTTCAAAGTTGATCCTTGAATTTGTTGGTTGGATGTTTATGCCTTAAGTGTATTCTTGTTTCACATGACTTGTGTATATGCATATGTGTTTCTATAAATTAATGTATTTGTGTGTGTACTTCATTTATATTCATGTATATGATTCATAACCTAATTCATGTGTACAAACTATGTGAATGACTTAAGTGAATTCATGTCGATGTTTTATAATGTATGTACTACATGTTTTCTCTAGGACATAAGCAATTTTATGATTTAAGTGAATTAATGCTTGATGTGCTACATTGTATTTAGGTGTATCTTTCATGATCTATATGTATGCACTCCATGACTTAAGTGAATTTATGTTTGTTTTTGTAAGTTTTTTGTGAATGAATACAGAGTATGAGAGTTTGGGTTTTGTTCTTGGATAGTGAATGTAGGGATGTTTTATGCGATTTTGAGCCCCTTGAGTAACTTCAAACATATAATGTTCCTTGGGTACACCTGGGAATTTATAGGGGTCTTTGGTGAAAGGCACCTAAGAAACACCAGTCATGGATAGGAGTCTTCATGGGTTCATCTTCACATATTTGTAGTCATGGTTAGATCCTAGAGATCAACCATTTACTTTGATTAGATTCATCTCATTGTAAAGTCAATCCATCTAAGGTGTCTTTATAAACCTAAGGTTGATTAGACTCATGACCTATGATAGGATAAGTAGGTTTTGACATTTTTGGTCTAATAAAGGTCTGACTATAGGATCTAATGGTCTTATAAATCCTTTCAATAGGTCTAGAGGTCCTAATAGCAACATTTTGCAACATTGTCAAAAGTTGCACAAATGTTGTCGAGCAAATTTTAAAAGTTACTATGCAACTTTTTTTTTTTTTTTTTTTCAAAGTGTTCATCGTGGGATCAAACCGTCAAGCTCCATCAGCTCCATTTGGCTGGGTAAATGCTAGGGGAGACCTTTTTTGCTTGTGAAGCATCAAGAACATTCGAGCGCAAGTCAGACCCAAGTGTTTCGAAGGTGCACTAAGCCAAATTGGGCAGCAATTTTTGGAGAGCCATACCTCGGACCTTGTGAGAGATATCAGAGATCCGTGAAGTACAAAAAGAACATCTTGGGAAGGCCTACAAGAATGTGGCTCAGTTTTGGGAGATTCCACTCAGATTCCATTTGGTGACCTAATCTCGGTTAGTGCAAAAAGTTGCATTATTGCTCAGTTGAAAGTTGTTTAATGGTGCATCTTTCAAACCATTCATCGTGGGACCAAAATGTCAGCTTCATCAGCTCTAGTTGGCTGGGTAAATGATAGGGGAGACCTTTTTTTTCTTGCAAAGCATCAAGAATGTTCCGACGCAAGTCAAACCGAAGTGTTCCCTAGGTGCACTAAGCTAAATTAGGCAGCAATTTTTGGAGAGCCATATGTCAGACCCCGTGAGAGATATCAGAGATCTTTGAAATGCACAAGGACCATCTTGGGAAGGCATACAAGCACATGGCTCAGTTCTAGGAGATTCCACTCATATTCCATTCTGCGACCTGATCTCGGTTGGTGCAAAAAGTTGCATTATTGCTCAGTTGAAAGTTTCTCAATGGTGCATCTTTAAAACCATTCATCGTGGGATCAAAACATCAGCTCCATCAGCTC
>MU225435.1:445772-470656 GCA_018584345.1 Thuja plicata
TCCATTCTGCGACCTGATCTCGGTTGGTGCAAAAAGTTGCATTATTGCTCAGTTGAAAGTTTCTCAATGGTGCATCTTTAAAACCATTCATCGTGGGATCAAAACATCAGCTCCATCAGCTCTAGTTCACCAGGTAAATGCTAGGGGAGACATTTTTCACTCGTGAAGCATCAAGAACATTCCCGTGCAAGTCGAACCGAAGTGTTCCCAAGGTGCACTAAGCCAAATTGGGCAGAAACTTTGGGAGAGCCATATCTTAGACCTCGTGAGAGATATCAAAGATCTATGAAGTGCATAAGGACCATCTTTGGAAGGCCTACAACCACGTGGCTCAGTTTTGGGAGATTCCACTTGAATTCCATTTGGTGACCCAATCCCAGTTGGTGCAAAAAGTTGCATTGTTGCTCAGTTGAAAGTTGCTCAATGGTGCATCTTTCAAACTATTTGTCATGGGACCAAACCATAAACTCCATCAACTCCATTTGGTCAGGTCAACACTAGGTCTTATGAAGCATCGAGAACATTCTGGTGAAGTTGGACCGAAGTGTTCCCAAGGTGCACTAAGCCAAATTGGGAAACAATTTTTGTAGAGCCATATCTCGGACCTCGTGAGAGATATCAGAGATATGTGAAGTGCACAAGGACTATCTTTGGAAGGCCTACAAGAAAATTTCTTAGTTCTGGGAGATCCTACTCAGATTTCATTTGGCGACCTGATCTCGGTTGGTGCAAAAGTTGCATTATTTCTCAGTTGAAAGTTTCTCAATGGTGCATCTTTCAAATCATTCATTGTAGGACCAAACCGTCACCTCCATCAGCTCTAGTTGGTCAGGTAAATGCTAGGGGAGACCTTTTTTCACTTGCAAACCATCAAGAATGTTCTGGCGCAAGTCAGACCGAAGTGTTCCCAAGGTGCACTAAGCTAAATTGGGTAGCAATAGAAGTAAACCAATTCAAATATCCACAAAGCATAACATATAACACCATAATTCTAACTGTAGATTATGCCTATTACTTTGGTTCGAAAAAATATTTTCAAGGTAGTTTCTTTGGAAGAGAGAGAGAGAGAGAGAGAGAGAGAGAGAGAGACATACAATACATGGAAAAGATATAATATGAAAATGAACATACATACATAAATACAATGCATGACAAAGATACATACATAAATACATAATATGAAAATGAACATACATACATACATACATACATAAATACTACACATGAACCATTATTATAATTTAGAGAAACATGAGATATCCACTTCGTGAGCCATTGTTATAATTGTAATGAATCGTAATTCACTCATATCCTCTTAGTTGAATGGTACACAGTAAACTATACAAAATGTGGACCCTCAGTATATAAAAATCAACCCATGGCCACTTTTATATACAATTTGATCTTCTTTCAATATACAAAATGTGGTCTCCAAATATGTATGTAGACCACTTCATTGTCATTTATATTTACAAAAATGTGAAGTTAGATTGTTTCGCAAAATTTATATACAAAATTGTCAAAATAATTCTACCATTTTGTAGAATGATTCTTCGTGATGGCCCAAAACTAATTGAGCGAACCTTTTGGATCAGCTCTAACCCTTATTGTGTCATGTATTGCCTCATGTTCAAATTCATGAAGTTTCCATAAATTCTTCTTATGAGGTCTACTAGTATACTTTATCAATTCAATGTTTGTTGCAACAAGAAGGTTCAAGTAATGCAAAATATGTCTATGTGTCTCATAGTTCTCAAACAACCACTTGTTGAATTTTTGGATAGGATACCTACATTCATAGAAGCATAAATTAATACAAAATTCAATATATAAAGTGTAATAGAATTATGGTAAGAGGTCTCAAAGTCGTCAAACAAGAACACATTATATTTTGATAGTGTACCTTCTAAGCCATGTCCCTATCACAAAAATGGATCCTATTGGGTACTCAATACCCTCTCTATCAATGACTATAGTTGTCAATTTCTTTTTTCCCTCAATACAACGACATAAAAAGTAATAAGTCCCTTCCTCATTTTTCTCATCTGCAACAATTGCATATACATGACCTCCAATTTATAGAGGGATAAGTTAACACCCTAAACACTTAACCACCTAATATAATGATTTCAAGTAGGTTCAACAGAGTTCATCTCAAAATAAAGAATAAATTGAGAAATTACCTGGTTCAACTAGGTTAGATATGTGATCAAAATCCGTTGATGCTTCAAAGTGGCTCAATTGTAGTACTCTAGGAAGTTGATATGTATCAAGCAGTTGCAAAGGTCTATAAGACCATTCCTCAACTCACTCTTTTGATTCGCATTCCTCCCACACAAAATTCATAGAAGACAAGCAAAAACATGCCATTAATCTAGTATAAATACCAAATGATATTGCATGTGAACTTCTAAATGAGTGCATGTCACTTGATCCTATAAATGTACAACAATCTAGATAATTTTCAATGTTAGACTTGCCTATCAACCAAAAAAATCTATTAACCATATTCTTACCTTCATTACCTATTCTCATCGTAGGGTTGCACCATCGCACAATTGGTTCTACATTTATTAACTTTGCACCACCTTCATACTTCAATTCCTCTCTGGAAAGAGCTATTTTTACACATGCACCCACACCATCATGCTCTCTTTTTCCATGCCCCACCTCAGTGAAATTCCAAAAATTTTGAACACCACTTGTCACATGCATCCTACTCAACTAATAGAACATCCTTGCATTCTTGAATTGTGAGGTGCAATTTTCTGACCATATTATGTGTTGGTTCTACTCAATACCTCTTTCCCTTAAATTCTCATAGAAAACTTTGAAGCAACCTTTCACAAAATCTGATGAATGTGTGCGACCGTCACTGATGTAGAAGTGATACTCTCTTAAAATCTTTCTATCTGTGTCTGTGCTATCATGTGCATGTAAGAATGCTATATGTACAAATATCGTTACTTGTATAGAATGGAAATACAATTCTTGCACTTCATTCTGAGGTTTAAGTATATAATTCTCAGCAAAATCAACAATGGAGACAATAGTACCAAGGGGAAAAGTGTCCTTACATATCTTGAATTTCTCATCCAACCACCTAGCTCTATGTGAATGACGTATGTACTCATAAACTATTTTCTCTTTAAATATCTTCATAAAATAAGCTACACATATATCATTTTTCACTAACTCACAGCTCTTAAGTTCTTTTCCATATTTTAGACCATAAGTTACTGTTTTGTATTTTCCAAACAAAACTAGTGTATTTCCAATCTCATTTGTGCCCTCTAGATGGTGACATATCCACAAATTTCTCATACCACAACATGCACTACAAGATCCATTCAAACACATCATCTTATAATAAATGCAACCATTATCTCAATTGCATAATACACTTGACATAAAATCTCTTGATGACATAGGTGGTGCTTGAAGACCACATTCCTGCAAAATAGTATTAGTGTGCAAAGTACAACAAACATGATGATATATATCATAATGCATGGAAAATTCAATACATAACCTACAACAACATGTGTGCGTGCATGATTAATCTTGACATAAAAGGGTTTTTTCATTTCAAAAAATATTTTACTAATTTTCATTTGAGGAAATCTTTGTAGGAATCTTTCATGATATTGTGTGTGTCATATCCAAAAAGTGTTTTGGATGTGGCATACAATTTGTAGATCTGATTCTCCTCTTAACAACGTCTCTTTGGTTGGGTGAAACCCTTGTGTTGTCATGCCAGAAATTTTCAATTAATGTTCTTAATGCATCAACAACAACCTTGTCCTTGCGTGGGAGTCTACCCAAGAATGACCAAAGAGAATTAGTGTTTGGATCCTCAATTTTGTCTCGCCTATGTAAGGTTCTCTATAAGGTTGATCTACCTATCCTTAATGACTTTCTTATTTTGCTTACTATGCAATATTTTTTCATTTCCTTTCCCATTATAATTGATGTGAGGACATGTCAAGTAACATTAGCATCTTTACTGCTTGATTTTGAACCAATGGCTTGGTATGCATCAAATAGATTTATCACAATGGTTCTCTTAGTACTATTTTCAGATGTTCTCAACCCCACAATTCTCATTTTCTCTTTAAATTTTAGACTCTTAATCATTTCAACAACTACTTGACATCTTCCACTTTGATTTAATTTTTCAAAATAGTTATTCCAAGTCTTTTTAACAATTCTTCTACAATTTATTTCTGACATTTTGTCATGCATTGGCCTCAAAATATTTTCATCAATGTCAATTTGAAACTTTGGTTTTCTACAAATTATTGTAGGAGGTGTTATCACAGTTGCATGCTCTATATTTTTATTAGATGAATTAGGTGCATTTATCCCCATCATTTCAATTGGTGTATGTTGAACATTTTCATTTTCATTATGTGCATTTTGTTCATTAAGGTCATTAAATTGAAATGGTGCATTAGATGAATTAGGTGCATTTTTCACATTAACATTAACATTTTCATTTTCATCACTTACATTGCATGCATTTGATGATGTACCTTGTCGTATTCTCCTCATGTTCTCCCTTTGTCTTTCCTTTTATGTCTCTCATTGTTCAATTGTTCCTCTTTTGTTCTTTCCCATTATTCATATTGAATGGACCCTACGAATAATATCATGAGCATAGAATAACATGTTAACATCAAATCTAAAAAATAAGAACAAATCAACCATTTTCTTGAAATGAGAACTTACAATGGTAAAATAACATCAAAAACACCAATAAACAAAAAATTTCAATCATTGCAAACAAAAAACATGCAAAAAAGTGTAGACACGTCTATTAGTGGTGGAAAATAACAAAAAAATAGCAGCGGGACCCTGGGACAACTTGCAAAGACTATTTTAAGACCATTGAAGAAAGAAACATTCCTAACTCAACAGAACTTGATTGGGTTATGTGAACATAAAGGCTCAATGCTCCTAATTCCTCAGAACCTGATTAGGTTCTGAAAAAATAAGAACAAAGGAGGAGAGAGAGAGAGAGAGAGAGAGAGACAGACAGAGAGAGCATTCCTCTTTCCTCAAAACTCGATTAGTTTATGAGAACATAAAGGCTCAATGTTCCAAATTCCTCAGAACCCGATCGGGTTGTAAAAAACTAAGAACAAAGGAGGTGACACAAGGAGGACATAGGGATGGGGCCAAGGGTTCTCCCAACTACCAAGCCAGCTTGCAGAACTAATGCAAAAACAACAAAAACATAGTGAGAGAAGAAAACAACAAGGATCCTTTTCATTAATATGTCAAACTCATTACATGTTGGTCTGTAAGGCCTTCCCCATTTCATCCATATACAATCAATGAATTATAGAATAGTCTTCATATATACGAGGTCATAGACCTACCTTCCATAATCTTCAATACTTTATCTTCTATTACAATCTGATATCTCAAAATCCTACTACTGAACTCCAAAAACTTCCAAAACTAAGAACAAAGAAACAAATATATACAAGAGTCTACCAAGGGAGGTCGATGCTCAAATCCATAAGAGAGACCCCTATTTAGGTCCACACAGACCCCAATGAGAGACCCCAAATAAATTAAGCCATAGAAATTAAATGAAGAAGTCAGCCACTAGATCCAATATCAAAATAAACATCTCGGGCAAAGGTTGATCGAGAAACATAGTGACTCGGGAAAAGAACACCCCGAGCAACAGGAAACAAAACTCGAGTTTCAAAAGAAAATGAACTCGGTAGCAAGCATGACCGAGCAATAGAACCCAAGAAATAGGAAACACAAGCATACCCGAGTGACAGAACCTGAGCAGCAACATAACCAACCACTCATACAAGCCTTCCTTTGTCTTGTAAGTAGTCTTCCATTCATCACCTTCTCTGATTCTGATCTAATGATATCCACTCTTTAGATATTTTTTTGTAAAATATCTTTCTCCACTCAAACAATCCATTATGTCATCTATTCTCAGTATAGGAAACCTATACTTCAATGTGATCTTGTTGATTTCTCTTGAATCAGTATAGATTTGTCATTCTCCATCCTTCTTAGGTGCCAACACAAAAGGTACTGCACATGGACTCAAACTTTCTCAAATAAAAAATTTGTTCAAAAATTCATGAATTTTTTGGTTAGGCTCTTCATTCTTGGTCAGTGTTAACCGATGTGGTTCTTTATTTGGTAAACTAGCTCCAAGAATTAGATCCATACAATGAATGATATCTCTCATTGGTGGAAAACTATCAGGTACATTATCTAAAATTATCTCCTTGTACTCAGTGAGTAACTTCTCAATTTCTGCAGGAATGTCATCTTTTGTATTCTTACTCAGTTTGTTAGGAATCAAAGCATAAAAAATATAATTTCTTTTCAAATCCTTAACAAACTATCTACCTTCCATCAGAAAAAATTTCACAGGTGTACATATCTCACCAACAGATTCTTCAATCAAAGGTAACAAAACTTATTTCTTGCCACCAAACCAAATAGAATATCTATTCAATCTTCTATCATGTATAGCATGTCTATCATACTTCCAAGGTCTACCCAAAAAAATGTGACAACAATCTATAGGCATAATATCACACAACACCTTATCATAATACTTTCCAATTTTTAGATTCATAAAACATTGTTCACTCGCCATTAATGTATGCTCATCCTTGACCCATGAGATATGATAGGGCTTTAGATGATTCATCCTCTCCAACTACAACTTTGTGACCATTTCCTTAGATGTCATATTGTTTGAGCTTAAACTATCAACAATTACCTTCCAAACTTTGTCTACAACTCTACATCTGGTCTTGAACAAACTTTTCCTAATAGGATCTTTCTTATCCTTCTCACTCCATAGTATCCTTCAAATCATGAGATTCTCAGGTTCATTAGGTGAATCTTCTTGAACCAAGGAATTTCTGCTACTATTGATCTTCTTGCGTGAATGTGTACATTCAAATGATTTATGTCCTTCTTCACCATAATTGTAACATGTTACTTGGAATCCTCTTCTTCTATAACCTCCTCAGGAGTAATTGCCTCTTCCTCAGTATGAACTTCCACCTTTCCATTCAGTCTTTCCTTTGTCTTGAGATGTGTATGAACTTGACTTATCTAGTTCAAATCTATTTTTTTCACCATGAGATCTACCTCTTCCTCTAGGGAATCTATCACCTCTTCCTCTTTGTCTTTGCTCATATCTTTTGTTCAATTTCTCCTCATCTTTTAGGGAAATTGATATGCCTCCTCAATAATTTCCATCTTGACCAAACTGATCTCATCTTGTATGGAACTTCTCAAACCATTCAAGTATCTTGCTACTCTTTCCACCTCATCTTCAACATGTCTAGATCTGATGTCTAATCTATAGAATTCCTCAATATAGTCTTTCACATATTTATCCTTCTAATTCAAGCTTTGCATTATCCTAATCAGGTTAATCTAATAATCACAAGGTAAAAAATTTCCTTTCAATTTATTTACCATCTTATCCCATACCTTGGTCTTGTCTTTACCTTTCTTCTTCTGATCCAATTGCAGATGTTCCCACCATAAGGATGCATGACCTTTCAACTTTGTGCTTGCAATCTTCACTTTCTTATCCTCTGATACATTCTCATACTCAAAATACTTTTCCATCTCAGTTATCTAGTCAATTGATTCATCAAAATCCAACTTTCCACTATACTCAGGAGGATTAAACTAAGGTGTGGATTCAAACTTAGCAAGGCTCTCAGGAATATTTCTTCTTCTTGGTCCATAACAGGTGCAGGTGAAGCTTCACCTTGAACCTCTTCCAATTCATCATCACTAACATCATCAAGATGTCTACCTCTGCGCTGGACTATCTCAATAGCTTCTAATCTAGCAGCAATTTTTCTAAGTATATCAACTAGACCTGGATCTACATTTCCTCTCCCACAAACCATCTTGAATCCCTCTACAATTGTAGGTTAGATCACAATCTTCTACCCCACAACAATATCACCAACTAGGGTTAGGGTTTACAAGGAGGAACTTAGATCTCACCAATGCTCTTATACTACCTAATGCAAGGAGGACATGGGGATGGGGCCAAGGGCTCTCCTAAATACCAATCCATCTTGCAGAAAGAATGCAAAAACAACAACAACATAGTGAGAGAATAAAAGAACATGGATCCTTCTCATCAATATGTCAAACTCATTACATCTCAAGATGTAAGGCCTTCCTAGTTTTGGCCATATACAATCAATGAATTATAGAATATTCTTCATACATGCGAGGTCACAGACCTACCTTCTAGAATCTTTACTACTTTATCTTTTATTACAATCTGATATCTCAAAATCCTACTGCTCACTCCAAAAACTGCCAAAACTAAGAACATAGAAATAAATATAGACAAGAGTCCACCAAGGGAGTTCGTCGCTCAAATCTATAAGAGAGACCCAGATTTAGGTCCACATAGATCCCAATGAGAGACCTCAAATAAATTAAGCTACAAAAATTAAATGAATAAGTCGGCCACCATATCCAACTCCAAAATAAACATCTCTGGCAAAGGTTGACCAAGCAACAGAGTGACTCAGGCAAATAACACCCCAAGCAATAGGAAACAAAACCCAAGCATCAGAATAAAATAAACTCAGTAACAAGCATGACTGAGAAATAGGAAACACAAGCATTCCTAAGTGAAATAACCTGAGTAGCAAAGACCAACCCGAAATAAGCATTACCAAGCAACAGAGCCCGAGTAACAGAGTACTTCCCGAGTAGTCTCCAAACAAACTAGAGAATAAAAAACAAACATCTTTTTGGTTGAGAAAGATTGCCAATGACCCAAGATGCTCCTGCATTAGGATGAGAGAGAGAGAGAGAGAGAGAGAGAGAGAGAGAGAGAGAGAGAGAGAGAGAGAGAGGGGCAGNGAGAGAGAGAGAGAGAGAGAGAGAGAGAGAGAGAGAGAGAGAGAGGTGCAGTGCACCCATGACTGTCACTGATTAACTATCACTAAGTAATGATTTGGGTTTGTAATAACTAGATTGGTCTCAGAGGATCATCCTATTTTGTTTGTGGATCCATTTTTTTGTTCAAGGGTCTCTTAGGAAATCTTATAAGCCTAGAGATGCCTTAGTCCATTAGGATAATCTTTTTAGCCATAAGTTGCTTTAAGTGTGTTTATATTATTTTATGAGTCATAGGTTATAAATTCTTTGGATTCATGTTATTTTAGTCATATTATGTTAAGTTGATAGGTTAGGATCCAATCCAAAAGTCTTTGAGTGCAAAAAGATAAGAAATTGACAAATGTTGCAAAAGATGTAAAAATGTTGCTCATGCAAATTCTAAACGTCGCTCATGCAAATTCTAAAAGTTTCTCACGAGTTGAAAGATGGAATTTGAATAGTCATAGGGTGTTTTGGATGAATTTTACTTCACTTTTGAAGTGTTTTTAAGTTGTTACTTCGAACCAAATGGGTTAGAAGTTGTGTACTGAAGTTTTGATGCATTTTGAATGGAAGATGAAGAGGTTTTCTGAGCATTTCTAAATTGTATGGCTGTGTCTTGTGTGATCTTTGCAAACTAAGTGGATGTTTTGAAGTTCCTTCATGTTATTATAACTTTCCAATTGATTTGATTTTTTTTAGTTTTGATTTGAAGTGTTTTTGAGAAAGTTTTCCAAAAATAGTCCAGGAAGAGGCTTGTTAGAAGCCCGTTCCACAAATGGAGTCCTAACTTGCATTTGGCCTGGTGGAATTCACTAAGATTATAGAAAATGCAATTTAGGATTACATATTTAAGGATTCCAAAATCTCATAAGATGGCTTGAATGGAAATACCTTCATGCATCAAGCCCTAGGCTAAATATCTCAATGTATTCAGCCTAAAATAAATGTAAATGAGTTGTCATATTGAAGAATTAGATTAGTTGAGTGAATTGAAGGTGGATTTGAGTTGTTGGGAGTTACTTGAGGAGGTCTAAAGCATTGTATCAATTTCATGCACCCATTTCTTAGAACTTTCTTTGGTATCCAAGCCTAATTTGGCCAATTAGGTCTATGAACTTTATGAGGGTTAGCTGTTGCTAGAGTGGAGTTGAAACCTAAGGCTTTGGGGATCAGTATAAATTTGAAAAGGGTATCTAAATATATTGTTATTTTTATAAATGGTGACTAGGAGGAAAAGTTAAGTTCCAAAAACCACCTGGATGGACCTACAAGGAAATCTAGGATAGTCCTAGATAAGTACTGTACGATAGTTGAAGGGTCAAACCAAGGGTTGATTCTCAATACTTATAAAATAAGGAAGGTGTCCCAATAGTAATTTGGGGTTGGGGAAGTCACTGGTGAAGAATTCTAGATTGTGGCTTAGAATAGGGCTAGTGTCCCTAAAGTACAAAGTGGCAAGAATTTGGTTTGATGGAGATTCATCTTGGAAAGGTCAGTAAGGGACTCTACCACCTTGGATAGGTAGAATAAATTGTGTTGAAAGGTATCAAGAACCCTAAAAGAGAATAATTTGTGTTAGGTGGATTGGTGAAGAGAAAGGACCCATACCATATTTCTTGTTGTCACCTCTGCATTAGGTGGTATCAGAGCTTAGAAAAGATCTTGTGAATGAAAAATGATAGAGAAGGTTGATGAGACTGAAGGAGAGATCCCTTTGAGGGTAACAAACATGGAGTTATCTAATATTGTTAGGGAGAAGCTAGCTAAGAACAAGAAGATGGAAGTAGAGATAGAAAAATTGAAGAATTCCCAAACAAGTAAAACTGCTGGTGATGATTCAGAGTAAGACCAAGAATAAGAAGAAGATGAGACTAAAATAGAGAGGACAAGGGTGCCAAAAGAGAAAATAATCTTAGAAGCTTTGGAGATATTTGGTAGGAGAGACAACAAACTAGACCTACCAATGTTTATGGGCAAGATGGACCTTGATGAATGTATGGATCGGGTAGAAGCCCTAGAAAATTATTTTGAGTGTGAAGATATCCCTATCTTACAGAGAAAAAAATTTCCAAGTAAAAAATGAAAGGACCTGCACTAATTTGGTGGAATTTCCTACAAAGGGAAAGGGTGGAGAAAGAAAAAGAACCTATAACCACATGGAAGAAGATGCTAAGAGAAATCAAGAAACAATTTGTTCTTGAAGACTATGAAGTAACTCTACATAAGAAGTTACAAAATCTGAAGCAGAAGGATCTTGATGTGGGATCTTACACTGATGAATTCCATAAAATCACAATGAAGACAAAGACCCTTGAAATGAGAAACAAAAACTTTCTAGATACATGAATGGGATCAAGTACAATATTTAGGATGAACTAAGTTTTTGTTGTCCCCAATATGTACACAAGTATTATCAAATGGCTATGAAGATTGAAGAGAAACAAAAGAGGAGAGGAGAACAAAATAGTAGAGGAAGGGGAAATGGTTTCAGAGGTAGAGGAAGGTTTCAAGGAAGAGGATCATCTCCAATACCACAAGGAGAGTCCAGTCACCAAGAGTATGGTAGAGAGAAAAATCACAGAGGTAATTTCAGAGGAGGTAGAGGCAACAATAGAGGAAGGTCAAGAGGTAGAAAAAACTCTATGTTCACTGGGAAGTGTTTCTCCTACAACTATATTGGTCACCAATCTTTTAGATGCCCAAACAAGGCCATCACAAGTCTCAGTACACCAGGAGGAGATAGAAGAGTCCAACTCACCCAAGATGAGGACTATAAAAGAATGACTTCTTACCACACCACTACATCTAGACCTGTAGACCCAAAGCAAGGAGAGTTCATCATGTTCAATACGACACTCTTGAAGGTTTCAACTCCCAAGGATCCCCCACAAAGGATGAGTCTATTTAGAACTCACTGCAAGGTACATGGTAAGATTTGCAAAGTTATTGTTGATTATGGTTCTATAGAAAATTTAGTTTCTAATGCAATGATAGATAATATTTGTTTGAAGAAGATACCCTTCCCAAGCCCTTATAAAGTATCTTGGCTTAATAAAGATCAAAAACTTTGGTAGATGAGCAATTTTGGGTAGAATTTCAAGTAGGAGAATACAAAGATAAAGTCTTGTGTGAAGTTGTGAATATGGATGCATGTCACCTTCTCCTAGGAAGACCTTGGAAATATGATGTTTATGCTCAACATGGGGGTAAGAAAAATTTGTATACTTTGACTAAGAATGAGATTAGTTACACTTGTGTGAAGTTGTGAATATGGATGCATGTCACCTTCTCCTAGGAAGACCTTGGAAATATGATGTTTATTCTCAACATGGGGGTAAGAAAAATGTGTATACTTTGACTAAGAATAGGATTAGTTACACTATGACCCCTCTCCCTGATTCTGAGAAAGATAGAGCTTTGACAAACAGTGTTATCCTAGTAGGAGAGAAAGAATTTTTGGAATTTCTTAAGGAAAGAGATGCACCTTGTTTTTCCATCATAGTAAAGCCCAAAATAGAGTCTAAGAAGATACCAAAAGGTCAAGAACCATAGAAAAATGTTGGCCCCAAAGAAGTGCAAGATTTGTTGAGCAGATACAAAGGTATAGTTGCAAACAAGAGCACTGATGTTTTACCACCATAGAGAGATATTAGTCAATGTATAAAACTCATACCTAGTTCTACCTTACCAAATAAGGCTTCTTACAAATTGAACCCTAACCAAAATGTAGAAGTCGCAAGATAGATTCAAGTATTTATGGAGAAAGGCTTATTTATGAAGAGCATAAGACCTTGTGCAGTCCCTGCAGTCCTAGCACCTAAGGAGGGCACATGGAGGATATGTATTGGCTCTAGGGCCATCAGTAGGATAACCGTTAGATATAGGTTTCTTATGCCAAGGATAGAAAATCTCATTGATTATTTAGGAGGAGAAAAATACTATTCAAAAATTAACTTAAAGAGTGGGTATCATCAAATTAGGATCAGAGAAGGGGATGAGTGGAAGACAAATTTCAAAATTAAAGAGGGATTGTTTGAATGGGTAGTGATTCCTTTTGATATCTCAAATTATCCTATTTCCTTTATGAGGTTGATGAATGAGGTCCTTAAGCCTTTCATAAATCACTTTGTTGTTGTATATTTAGATGGCATATTGATCTTTAGCAAAGATAAAGAGGAGCACTTGATACACCTAGATATGGTAATGAAAAGACTACATGAAGAAAAGTTGAGGATAAATTTGGAAAAATGTGTGCTTATGCAAGAATAATTGATATTTATTGGTTTTTTCATCTCCAAGGGTAACTTGAAAATGGACCCTTCCAAAGTTGAAGCCATATTGAACTGGCCCACTCCAAAATATTTCAATGAAGTAAAAATATTTCATGGGCTTGCTAGTTTCTATAGGAAATTTGTCAAGAATTTCAGTGGGGTGAGTGCACCAATGATAGATACTATCAAAGGGGGAAGGAAATGTAAGTTTGTATGGATTGATTTTGTAGACAAGTCCTTTGAATATTTGAAGACAAGAGTCTCTCAACAACCTATCTTAACATTCCTAATTTTCACAAGATGTTCATCATTGAATGTGATGCTAGTAAGAGAGCCATTGGGGGTGTTCTTAGTCAAGAAGGGAGACCTGTGGCATTCTTCAGTGAAAATATTAATGAAGCTAAGAAAAATTAATCTACATATGATTTGGAGATGTATGCTATGGTCCAATCACTGAGAAAGTGGAGGCATTACTTATTGCCAAAAGAATTTATTGTATATACTGGTAATCATGCATTGATTTTTCTTAACAGGAAGTACCATAGAAACCTCAAGTGGATGGAGTACTTTCAAGCATTAAATTTCACCATAAAGCATAAGAAGGGGGTAGCTAAGAAGGTATCTGATGCATTGAGAAGAAGGAATTTGGCTATACAAGAAGTCACTTTGGAAAGTGTATGTATCTCTGTCCTCAAGGATATGTATCCCAATGATGAAGACTTCAAGGACATTTACAAAGTTTTTTTGGAAGTAGGAGATAGAAATCACACTGATTTTGTAGAATACATTATTCAAGAAGTATTTTTGTTTAAAAGGAGTCAACAGTGTATCCCTGATTTCTCCATGAGGGAGAACATCATAAAAGAGAAACATTGTGGATGTTTATTAGTCCACTTTGGTCTTGACAAGACACTTGAACTAGTAAGAAGATTCTACTTTTGGCCTAAGATGCAGGCTCAGATAAGGATATTTGTGGAGTGTTGTCTAGTTTGTCAAAAAGCCAAAGGCACCAATTCAAATGTAGGCTTGCATAGACCATTATCCATCCCAAGAAAACCTTGGGACTCCATCAGCATGGATTTTGTATTGGGTCTTCCAAGGACAAAGGCAGGCTATGACTGTGTTTATGTATTTGTAGATAGGTTCTCCAAGATGGCACACTTCCTACCTTGTAAGACTACACATGATGCCTCAAGTATTCCAGGGCTATTCTTCAAGGAAATTGTAAGACTCCGTGGTTTAACACTCATAATTGTTTCAGATAGAGACCCCAAGTTTTTGGGACATTTTTGGCGTACCCTATGGAAAAGACTTGGAAAAAACTTATCTATGTCATCTGATTATCACCCTCAATCAGATGGATAAAATGAAGTCAACAATAGGTCTTTGGGAAACTTGCTAAGATGTCTGAAAAAGGAGTATGGAGTGGCATGGGATTCAATCCTTCCACAAGAAGAGTTCTCCTATAATAATTCTCTCAATAGAAGTTCAAGACTCAGTCCTTTCCAAAGTGTCTATCAATCCCACCCTAGGGGTGTCTTGGAGCTAAGGAACATTCAAAACTTTGTCTAGAGGAGTGCCCAAGCTGATGTTTTTGCAGAATTTATGAAGAACATTCATCAACAAGTGAAAGATAGATTGGAACAAACTTTTGAGAAATATAAACAAGTTGTAGATGTCAAGAGGAGAGATGTCCAATTCAAGGTTGGAGACATGGTTATGGCTCACCTAAAGAAGGAAAGGTTACCCAAGGAAAATTACACCAAGCTAATGATGAAAAATATTGGCCCCTTTAGAATCTTGAAGAAATGTGTAACTAATGCATATAGAGTTGAATTACCTTCAACCATTGGTTTATCTCCCATTTTCAATGTAGCTAACCTATATCAATACAGAGGTCCTATTACTGATGTCTCTATTGTAGGTGCTCAAGATCTGCCGCGGGACAAGGAGCTACAAGACATGCCTAAAACACCATCACAAGAGATTGACTATATACTAGACAAGAGAATAACCAAACAAACTAGGAGGTCTACTTTCTATGAATATCTAGTCAAATGGAAGCACCATTCAATGGAGGATGCTACTTGGTTGACACCTAAAGACATCAAGAAGACTGGTTTCAAATTACAAGATCTCCTAACTCAAGGGACTTGAGTTATCTTTGTCTTGGGGAGTATGGTGCAGTGAACCCATGACTGTCACTAAGTAATGTTTTAGGTTTTTAATAACTGGATTGGTCTCATAGGATCATCATATTTTGTTTATAGATCCATTTGTTTGGTCAAGGATCTCTTTGGCAATCTTATAAGCCTAGAGATGCCTTAGTCCATTAGGATCATATTTTTAGCCATAAGTTTCTTTAAGTGTATTTTTATGCTTTTATGAGTCCTAGGTGTTAAATTCTTTGGATTCATGTTATTTTAATCATATTATGTTAAGTTGATAGGTTAGGATCCAATCCAAAAGTCTTCGAGTGCAAAAAGATAAGAAATTGACAAATGTTGCAAAAGATGTAAAAATGTTTCTCATGCAACTTCCAAAAGTTTATCAAGAGTTGAAAGATGGAATCCCAACAGTCATAGGGCATTTTGGATTGATTTGAATTCACTTCTGAAGTTTTTTTAAGTTTTTACTTCAAACCAAATAGGTTAGAAGTTCTGTACTAAAGTTTTGATGCATTTTGAATGGAAGATGAAGAGGTTTTCTGAGCATTTCTAAACTATACGACTGTGTCTTGTATGATATTTGCAAACTAAGTGGATTTTTTGAGGTTCATTCATTTTATTGTAACTTTCCAATTGATTTGAGATTGTTTAGTTTTGATTTGAAGTGTTTTTGAGCAAGTTTTCCAAAATAGTCCAAGAAGAGGCTTGTTAGAAGCCCGTTCCAAAAATGGAGTCCTAAATTGCATTTGTCCTAGTGAAATTCACTAAGATTCTAGAAAATTCAAGTTACGATGACATATTTAAGGATTCCAAAAGCTCGGGAGATGGCTCGAATGGCAAGACCTTCATGCATCAAGCCCTAGGCTAAATCAACCTGAAATGAATGTAAATGAGTTGTCATATTGAAGAATTAGATTAGTTGAGTGAATTGAAGGTGGATTTGAGTTGATTGGATTTACTTGAGGAGGTATGAAGCACTGTATCAATTTCATGAACCCATTTCTTAGCACTTGCTTTGATATCCAAGCCTAATTTGGCCAATTAGGTCTATGAACTTTGTGAGGGTTAGATGTTGCTGGAGTGGAGTTCCAATGTAAAGCTTTGGGGATCAATATAAATTCCAAAAGGGTATCTAAATCTCTCCTTAGTTTTCTAAAAGGTGGTTAGGAGGAAAAATTATGTTCCAAAAACCACCTGGATAGACTTACAAGGAAATCTAGGACAGTCCTAGATAAGTATTGTACAATAGTTGGAGGGTCAAACCAAGGATTTATTCTCAATATTTATAACATAAGAAAGGTTTCCCAATAGAAATTTGGGGTTGGGGAAGTCACTAGTGAAGACTTCTATACTGTGGCTTAGAATAGGGCTAGTGTCCCTAAAGCCCAAAGTTGCAAGAATTTGGTTTGATGAAGATTCATCTTGGAAAGGTTAATAAGGGACTCTACCACCTTGGATAGGTAGAATACATTATGTTGAAAGGGATCAAGAACCCTAGAAGAGAATAAGTTGTGTTAGGTGGATAGGGGAAGAGAAAGGACCCATACCACATTTCTTTCTATCACCTCTGCATGAGAGAGAGAGAGAGAGAGAGAGAGAGAGAGAGAGAGAGAAACATGTTAACATCAAATCCAAAAAATAAGAACAAATCAACCATTTTCTTGAAATGAGAACTTACAATGGTAAAATAACATCAAAAACACCAATAAACAACAAAATTCAATCATTACAAACAAAAAACATGCAAAAATGTGCAGACCTGTCTGTTAGTAGCATAAAATAATAGAACAATAGCACTGGGACCTTGGGACAACTTGAAAAGACTATTTTAAGACCGTTGAAGCAAGAAACATTCCTAATTCAATAGAACCCGATCGGGTTATGTGAACATAAAGGCTCAATGCTCCTAATTTCTTATAACTCGAGCGGGTTCTGAAAAACTAAGAACAAAGGAGAGAGAGAGAGAGAGAGAGAGAGAGAGAGAGAGAGAGAGAGAGTAAAATGCATATTTTTTACTTCTTCATAACCCTATTAAGTTTTGAAGAAGTGAAAATTGTGCATTTTAATCTCTAGAACCTGATCGGGTTATGGAAGAGTTGAAAATGTATTTTTTGTTGTTTAGAACCCAATCAGATTATTTGAAATTTAGAAGCCCGATTAGGTTATGGCTTGGGAAGAGGCTTGGAAAATGACCAAAAGGCTTGGAGGCTCATTTTTCCTTTATTTTTTTTTTTTAGACATTTTTTCATCTTGTAAGATGAATTCTCAACTTTATCTTCATCAAGTTTGCAATTTGTCAACAGGGTAGCTCTATAATTTTCACCATAATCTCATACATCTTCTTAGCTTTCTAACCATGTAAATTTCCTATTTTTGGACAATATTAGCATAGTAAACTTTAATTTTCTTTACTAGTGTCTTGATAGTCCTCACAGACATATGTCTACCATTTTTTTAATAACTTTTGATATACTTAACCAAATTACAAATAAATTGCATATTGTTGTTCTACACTTGATTCTATACACTTAAAAAAAAAGTTTTCATTTTTTATTATTTTGATGCAAGTTATGCCTAGTGCACAAACATGTAGCAAAATTTCAGGATGCGATCACTTCAAAAAATCACAGAAAAAAAATACTCATCTGAAAATTACAAAAAAAATACACAAATTCTATATCTCACTCTTACCTATCATCCTACCAATGGGATTTGAAAAATACTGAATATCACTATATCTTTTGTACAATGCATGGAAACAACTTTGTTATGTTTTTCTAAAAAAGTCAGGAATAGGTTTTTGTTCACGCAAGGTTTGACCCTCTTAATCTTATCAATTTTTTGAAAAAAAAATAGTATTTTAGAAACTAGATTCAGAGTACTACATTTTTAATTTTTTACACATCTTCTTATTTTAGTTCATGACCCTCAAACGTTTGTTCCAAGTTAAGGTTTACCCAATTTCAAAAAAAATGTGTCCACTTATACCCCCCTTTTTGGTTCACAACTTGGTGCACATACCCACCCACGTTATATGAAGATAAGTATACATGAACTGATTATGACATGGAGAATAAAACATCAACATCTAGATTATTTATTATCTCTAGTGAGTTTGATGGGGGAAAAAAGTACATATTAACCATTATTAATCAAGGGTTGGAGTTCATCCTTTGATACTTATTTGTAGATAAGCTACTCATTAATATCCATATTGGCCTAGAAATCAACAATATGTTTCACTTCTTTGTAATAGTGTGAGATTATGTATGAATCAAAGAACTACAATTGAAGCAAAATTCTATCCAATTAGTATTGCAAATGCCAGGAAAAGGATTTGTTTTTTCTACCACAAGAAAAGTAACCACAGAGTCACCTTCTATTACGAAATGTTTTATGTTAAGAGAGATTACCATATCAAGTCCAAAAGTTAAAGCCCTAAATTCAGCATTGTTATATGTTCCATCTTCAATACATCTATAGACCTTCTTCAAAATATTTCCATCATGAGTAGTAATCACAATGCCAATACCATATTTTCCTTGATTGCCTCTAGAAGCACCATCATAATTTAATTTATATGATGCTTCAATTGGAGGCAACCACTTAGCCGCTAATATTTTAGTCTTACTTGATTGGTTTTTTTCCATAGATCCATGAATTGGGAGGAGTTTTAGATCCTCCCAAAAGTTACTTATCTTTTTGTCCCAATGAGAAAAGGATCTTAATTTTTCCATATTCTTATAAATGTATGATAAAGTTGTTTCAAAAATACTTTTTTCCATCCATATGATGACAATCGAAAGAGGAGAAGATTTCTTTCTAAATATCCTACTATTTTCTTCCAGCCAAATGTTCTAGATAAGAATAATAGGAGCCACCACCCAAAGATAAGCATAAAAGGAGGAAGTGAATAAAAAAGGCCAGGAATCAAACTAACTTTTTACATCCAACACAAAACCGAAGAAAATCCAAGTTTAGAGAAGAGCCAATACCAATAGTTTGAAGCAAAAGGGAAATGATTAAATAGATGATCAATGGATTCCAAGAAGACCCACACAAAACACAAGAAAAATAAGAAGTGATTCCCAACTTATCCAGCCTAAACCCAGTGAGGATCCTGTCATGAACAACTAACAAAGCAAAATCCCCAACTTTCAGGAGGTAGGCAATATTTCAAACTAGCCTTGTAGGCCACTCGATGCAACCCCCTAAAAGGAAAAGAGAATCAAAGCCCACTTTAACATAATAGGAGCCATATTTTATTTTGGTCCAAATGAATTCATCTTCTTGGTTAGAATATACAATAGGTCTCTTGTTGAGTTCATTATTATAAGATATTTTAACCTCATTATTGATAGGTAAGGTGTTAATAGTCTTCCATTTAGCTAATGACAATGGTCCAGAAGAATGAAGATAAAAATAATCCGTGACACATGACCCCCATTGGGATTTAAGAATAGAACTCAATGTGGACCAGTCTTGAATACCATTCATAGCAAGATGTCTGTTCCAAACTTCTTCCTAGAACTTGTCCTTCCGACCATTATGGATAACCCATAATAAGTGGGGAAGAATAAGATCTCTACAATTAATCATAAAATTCCAAATTGAAGATCCTTTAGGAAGAGAAGAGGAAATAAATTTGTTTCCCCTATTACCATTGTCCAAGTACTTGGCATAAATTATAGAATCCCATTTGGAAGAAGGGTTTTTGTAAAGTTTCCATAATAACTTAGCACCAAGGGCATTATTCTACTTATCATAGTCACAGACTCCAGCCTCTCCAAGATGTTTAGGAAGGCAAACTTTGTCGCAAGAGAGAAGGGGAATCTTTCTTTTATTTCCAACGTTATCATTCCATAGAAAATACCTTACAATTGCATGAAGGTGACCAATGAATTGTTTAGGAATTTCAGAACTGACATTAAGTAGATTGGAACAACATTAAGGACATTTTATTAACAAGATTTTTCTAGGAAACATTAACCATTTATGATTTCATGCAATAATCTTGGAGGAGATTGAAGAGATAATTTTATCCCTAAAATAATGCTTTTCAAAGAAAATAAAAAATGGATACCAAGGTACTTTCAAGGAAATGATCCCACTTGAAAGCCCCAAAATTGAATAAGTTTGCCTTGAATAAGAGGAGAAACATTTAGAAAAAATATTTTTGACTCAGAGTTGTTAACTTTTTAACCTGAAAAAGAAGCATAATCAGAAATGGTTTTTTTAATAATTATAGCCTCTACTATGGTAGAAATGCCAAATAAGAGCCTGTCATTAGAAAATAGACTATGAGTGTGTGGATATTGTATGTAACTGATTTGAATACTCTTCCACTCATCCAAATATCTTTTAGCTTGAATAGCTTTACTAAGAGCTTCTGCCAAAATTGTGAATAGAAAAGGTGATAATGGACCACCTTGACGAAAATCTCTAGAGGAGTAAAAAAACCACATGGAGCACCATTCAAGAGGATTAAAGATCTGTCTATAGAAATACATGAATAGATCCACTTGATCCATTTATCCTAAAAAATATACTTTTTAAGGACAACAAAAAGAGCATCCCAATTAAGTCTGTCATATGCCTTCATCATGTCTATTTTAAGAATTATGGATGGGATCCTTAATGTATTAATAGAATGTAATATTTCATGAGCCATAATGGACCCTTCAGTAGGTTCCCTACTTGGGAAAAATCCCCCTTGTTCAGCATAAATGATCTTAGAAATGAGCTTGGATAATCTATTTGAGATTGCTTTAGTGAAAATTTTATATAACATGTTGCATAACGCAATGGGGCGGAAGACACTGAAAGATTTTGGATTTTCACATTTAGGGATAATGACAATAAAAGTAGTGTTCATCTCTTTAAGGATAGATCTGTTACATCTAGACTCTTTTAGAGCTACAAAAACATCATGACCAATAAAATCCCAACACTTTTGAAAGAATAAAGAAGTAAACCCATCCGGCCCTGGAGCCTTTTCTAGAGACATAGAAAAAAGAACCTCTTCTAGCTCCAAGATAGAAAATGGAGCCATAAGAATTTTATTATCACAATCATTAATAGAGAGGGAATTGCATCAATGATAGCATCATTATTAGAAGAAGGATTGACAATAAGAAGATCTTTAAAGAATCTGATAGCTTTTGACACTATAGATTTTTCATCTTCCACCAAAGATCCTTGGGGAATCAAGAATACAATAAATCCTATTTCTCTATCTTTTCATTTTAGTAGAATAATGAAAAAAATTGATGTTTATACCCCCCTTTGATAGCCATAAATATTTGGATTTTTGTCTCCAATAATATTCTTCATGAGAGAGAATTTCTTGCATCTGTGCATTCAGATATTTATGTCTATCAAAGGCATCAACATCCATGCCTCTAGACATGACCACAACATTCAAATCCTCAATTTCTTGTTGAATTATATTTTCTCAATGAAAATGTTCTTAAAATGGGATTTGTTCCATTCCCAAATTTTACTTTTGAGAAAAGAGAGACTTTTAACAATCTGATACATTCTTGACCCAAGAATGAAAGGAGAAGACAACCACCAATACTAGTCTCTGAGCCACATTGGTTCAAATCTGAAAGGGAGCTTCATTAACGCTCTATCTTTTAAAATGGAAAATGATATTGGGAAATGGTCAGATCCCAAATTAGGAAGAACTAAAGCATGAACATCAAAATAGCAATGTAACCAATTTTTAGATAAGATAAAATGGTCTATCCTTTCAACAATCTGAGAAAAATCTTTTTTTATATTAGTCCATGTGAACGGACCATTTTGCATTTGGAAATCAACTAGAAATTTTTTTATGAATAAAGGAATTAAAATCTTATATAATGCACTTATTAGGGACAATTCCCCCAATTTTTTAAGAATCCTTTGAAATGACATTAAATTCCACCCCCCCAAGATGAGGAATTAGTTTCTTAGGACTAATAAAATTGAAGAAAAATCATCCCATAATTTCTTTTCATACAAGATGCCCATAGGACCATAAATGTTAAACAACCAAAACTTAGCATAAACAAAACATCTTTTAACTAAACCAACCATCCATTTGGAAGTAGAAGAGACCAAATTAAAATCAACATAAAAATATTTCTAGAGAACATCTAGACCTCTCAAAGCACCTAATCGGGAGACGAACAAAATTTCCATGATTTCCATTAGGAGAACAAAGAATTAGTAGAAGCATTAATTTTGTTGCTTGTAGCATAAGAATATAACAACTAATTAAACCCACTTGATCTCTAATCAAGCATTTTTTTAGGGGCATTTAAGCCCCTCACATTCCAAGAAATGATCTTCATTGTCATCAAGGGGACGTCGAGGTTGTTTTCAAGTTGGATGTGTTGTCATTGATGTCAAAATATCTATTATATAGTTTGGATATTTGTTGTGCAGCTTTGCCAGCAACACAAGATGATCAGAAGAATGATGAATGAGTGTTACCAAAGATGAGGAGTCACACACCTCATGGGATGATGTAGAGTTTGTCTACATGGTTCATGCCAAGTTTTAGTTGCTGACATGATGAATTGATCAAGTTATGATGTCACAGATGAAGACTAGTTAGTTTACTATTTGCCAGTGTAACAGAGTTGCAGAGAATGATTTTGCACACATAATCAAGGTGAGATCTTTGGTTTCACAAGTGATAAAATCTTAAGGACATGAAAATCTTAGAGTAGTCGAGTATTGCTAATAATTAAATCAGTTAATTATTAGTTATCTACTCTTAGCTTAAGTTAGACTTAGGAACTTTCTATTTTCTGAGAGTTTCCTTTTTAGGGCTTCGGTATCCTTTATAAGGAATCACCGCTTAGTTTGTTTCACGGAGTTTTGTAATCAATATTGTTGATAATATAGAAATTATTCATTTCAACATGATGTCTCCTCTGGCCTTTTGGCCACCATAGCCATTCTTCTGTCTTCTCTCTTCTGTCTGCTTCTTCTTCTTTGTAACAGCTATGCATGCAGGTGTTCTTGGGAAGATTGCAGTTTAGCAATCTTAACATGGTATCAGAGCCATCTTGCTGCTGGCTATTCATTCTTTGTTGAAGCAGCAAGGGTTTGAAGCTTTCAGAGGCTTTTCTGGCATTTGTTTATTGGTTCTGGGGGGTCTCTATTTTTGGAGGCATTTTGAGCCCAAACAGACACTTCCATTGCGTCCAGAAGGCCCAAAAACCCTAGAAACCATATAAGGTTTGTCTGATTTGGACACTGGGGCTTTGGAAAAATTTTCTTGCCCTCCCAAGGGCCGTAGGGATGAGAAAATTCAAAAAAAAAATTAAAAAAACACTTTTTTTTGTGTTTTTATGCATTTTTATTTACGTGCACTGTGTTATTCTAGGCGCGCGGCCACCGCGCCGCCCGCGCGCCGCCCGCGCCTCCCCACCGCCGGCAGCGCCACCGTTTGGTTTATGCAGGCTCCGCCGCCCCGGGCGCCCTCCGGTTGCCGCCACCTTTCTGCGGCCCATGCTGCCCAGTCTACAGCAGCTCCGCTGCCCTTTTACGCACCTGCCGCCTGTCTGCAACCCTCTTCGGCCGCTCCTCCCGGCGCCCATCGCTCCCCGGTTGCGCCTTTTCATTGAGCCACCGGCGGTGTTCTGTCAGCCCCCGCGGGCATTTTTTAGCCTTGGCGGCAGGTCACATGCGTGACCAGGGGCTCTGCCCCAGCCCCCTGAGCGCGCATGCGCCCAGGGGCCGGACCTTTTTTGGCCCCAGGGGCTTATCTGTGGCCCTTTTTTGGCTTTTTGGGGGTACTGGGCTTTTTTCGCTCTACAGGGAGCATACGGGGGTATTTTTATGACTTCCATATACCATCAAAAAACTCTTTCCGAGCACTTTCCGATGGTGGAGGTTAGGGTTTTTGGTTCCACCATTTCAATAGCATTTTTTCTGTTGAAGTCCGATGTTTTATTTTGCCTTTCGGGAGTCATATCTGGCTCATCCGGACTCCTTTTTTGAAAAATGAGATATCGTCGGAAAGCTGATTCTGTGTACTATTCAGTGGCAGAGGTATTTTTTTTAGATTCTTCTCTAGGTTTTCACTCCTCCGCGTTTGGCAGTTTATGCCCTCTGGTGGTTTGCTTGGTTCTACAGGTCCGGGGATCTCTTCTTCTGAGTTCATAGCTCACTCTTCTTTCTGACTTCTGAGATTGCATGCTCCTTCTGTTGCATCATTGTTCTGTAAACGCACTAAAATAAAGTGCCTCTTCTACATTTCTGGGATCTTGCACACCTGGTTCAGTTTTTGTACTCGCACTATGTTATAAAGTGCCATGGGGGGATTATGATGCATTTGCCGCTTTAGGCGCATCCACTTTTGTCAAGTGAGCATACCTTCTGTTAGCACTGTTTCAAAATTTTTTTGAATCCCTTGGTCTTGTCAGTTTCCCGGGCTTATCTGATTTTAAATCCTGTGCTTTACCACCAAAAAATGAGTCAAGTCACTTTTTGAAATATATTTCATCCTTAGTCGCTA
>MU225435.1:482784-512121 GCA_018584345.1 Thuja plicata
AGAGAAGAGGAGGATGGAGCTGAATCATCCTTCGAAAATACCTTACTGATTCAAAGAAAAAATATTTCAATCACTGGTTAGCGAATGCAGAGAAGAGGAGGATGGAGCTGAATCATCCTTCGCTTTGTCACAGAATCTACCTTCGCTTTTCCTGCCCCTGCAATGGCTGATTGATCGATCGCTCATTATCCCTTGCCGCGTCTGGTAGCTATAACAAATGAGAAACGTTTTCCTTTTTTTTTTCTCTTATATCTCGCTGCCATCGCAATTGCGACGTTGTCGGGCTATAATTGAAAAAAAAAAGCCAAAAACACATTGCATTTGCCTGCCGTCGCAAATTGACCCCTAATGTATTAGTATAAGAATTCTTTCTTGAATGGATCAATTGTTCTTCTTGATGGTTTGATGATTAATATAGACCGATTGAATTGGTGGAAGAATAGATTGTTGGTATGTTTGCATGATTCTCATTTGATGTTTGATAGATGATTGAATGATTTCCTTTGATTTGATGATTTTATATATTAGTGAATGATGATTGAATGATTGTGTAATTCATATAGTGATGAGGGATGATTGAGTGAGTTATGATTTGATCTATTGGTAAGTGATGATAGATAAGTGATTCTTGAATTTTTGGAATGATTTATCCTCTATACTTAATTGGTAAAAGGATCACCACCTTTCATAAGAATTGAGTCACCATTTTTCATTGTTGCCTTTGAAAATAATATATTATTCCCCCAAATTGATCTCCCTTATATGTCCTCATCAAATGAAACCTTCTCTGCCTTATATATTCTGATGTGAGGAAAAGTCACACTTTTTCATCATGTCTGCCCCTTGCAATAGTCAAAACCTATTACAATTACTGCCCTTTGAAAGGGTCACAACCCTTCATCATTTTGGCCCTTTGGGAGAGTCCCAACCTTTCATAATTACCATATTTTGAGAGATTCACAAATCTTTGTTATTTCTTCCCTTTGTAAGAGTCACAACCTTTCATAATTATGACCTTTTGAAAGAGTCACAACCCTTCATCATTTCTGGCCTTTGAAAGAGTCACTTTATCTTCTTTCCACTCCTTTCCTCTTCCATTAACCCTTTCTTAATTTCTATGATCCATTATTTCTTCCTTCCTCCTTCCCTCAATAAGTAGGTCCTCTGTTATAACCCTTATGGTAAAGATAGGTTCACAACCTTTTTTAAGAATATCTTGCTTCATAAACAGACATCATTTCTCACTTAACTGTTGTTTCTACCTTAATTCCCAATCTGATTTTATGTTATTCTGCTAAATATGAATGACTACTTTATTTTTAGAATGTAGTTATTTTTCATAACTCTCTTGTTCGATCAATCCTCTTTTTCTTGATGATT
This sequence comes from Thuja plicata, assembly GCA_018584345.1. Classification (NCBI taxonomy): domain Eukaryota; kingdom Viridiplantae; phylum Streptophyta; class Pinopsida; order Cupressales; family Cupressaceae; genus Thuja; species Thuja plicata. Next base: position 484,165 of record MU225435.1, read on the forward strand.
CTCCCAATAGATTTGTTCTCTCTTTTATATCTTTGAAGGAGAGGGAGTCCAAAATTTTCATTTCATGCATGTTATATTTTAATTTTAAATTTTTTTTATTCTTTTATATTTTAGTTTTATTATTATTGTTTATTATTAAATCTTATTTCAAAAAGGGGACATTGCAAGAGTTCCAAATTTAGTTTTCAACTCCCTTGACTTAAATTGTATTTTCAATCAGGTAGTCTAACTAATTGATTGACCTAGTCTTACAACTGATCACTCCTAATTAAAGTAGTTGATATTGAGTTAAATCCATGAATCACTCAAGTCTTAAATGGTTAGTGTTGACAGGACTCTTGTGGCTGGGTCCGCAAACAAAGGTAAGTTGTCACCGGGTATCGGGGTACCGGCCAACTTCCCCTGTGAAGGTTGTCCAAGGAAATGAGATTCCCTGGGCCTCCAAGCACCTGAGGGTCAGGTCTCAATGGTGCGGGGATCGGTTGGGAGATGTGACTATTTTCAAGGGGGATAGCTGGTTATCTTCAACTCATTCTCTCTAGGGATTCAAGTAGGTGAGGTTTCTCCAAGCATGCTTACACTTAACAAATAGACTAAAAAAAGATCCTGCAGGGTTAGAAATATTTCATCTACCTATAGTTATGCTTAAACATTCAAAATATCAACAATAATATAACACAATATACTAAATACTGAAGAAACATACAACCATCAGTTCATATTTCATTAGTAGCAAGGGAAAGGAGGTCGCTAATCTACTTTAAGTGTTAGAGCAAAGGACATGTAGAACACAAAGCATAAAATACCATTAACCCAGAAGTTAGAAAGCCAACAACATCATTGTAAGAACTCTCCCTTCTTCATTACCATTTCCTCCAGCAAGCACTAGTGCATGGTACAATGGTGGCTCCAAGGGAGCATCTAACTACCGAATGCTTAAACTATGGAGCATTGAGCTCTGCAACCGAGGAATGAAAAAATGCTTTTTTATTACTATGGACTGCAAAATCATCAATTTTTCCAACCCTTGGAATGGGGCCAGACTTACTATTTATACATATACACATCTAACCCTAACCCTAACTTATGTTACACTATACAATAAAATATATTATCCAGTGGCCGGTACTACTTGCACCACTCTACAAAAGACCTAGAGATGAAATAGGCCTGTCATGTCAGAAGAATAAGACAAGTGAGGTGGAATGGAAGAATTAACCTTGAGAAGAGAGCTGAGAAGAAGAAAGAAGAAAACTGATCCCCTGAGGATCGATGCCACATGCCTCATAAATGGGAAAAGCGGTGCACTATTTCCAATGTGTCAGGTTTTACATTGAAATGACGCTTGGGGAAGACCATCTGTAAGAAAACCTCTTGCCGATTTGACGTGCCTTGATGTAGCTATCTACCTTCTAACAACCTTTATTAACTTCTTTGAAAGTGACCGGTCGGCCTTGGGGACCGGGACACAGGTCACTAAAAGAATACAAAATGTGGGATCTGGGACTCCGGGATCTAGGAACTTATGTTCCAAAAGAATAAAGAATAAAAAAACACTTAGGTTTTCTCTGGCCTTTGGAGAATCATTATTTTTGCTTACTGTCATTGAAGGTCTGGAGGAGATGAGAAATTCCATCTTCATTGATATCTTTAAGGTCAGCCTGTCGGTATTTGGCCACTTCAATCTATTCCCCTAGGTCTGAAACATTTCCCTTAAATTCATCGGCCATATTTGCCACATCATGACCACTGAGTATAATGCAAGTTATTTGCATCATTTGAGCTCTATCTATTCCCTTCGGGGATCGATACCTTGACTCCATTAGCTCATCAAACTTCCCCAAGACAAACTCCTCCGACATGCATGTGTCAATGCTAAATGGATCAGCTTCAGAGACCTTCAAAATAAAAGACTTATATAAATTGAAATAATACTAAACTACATTGATCTTATCCCATAGAGTCCCTACCAGTTGCTTGATTACCCCCAATGTGAGGTCAAGTCTTGAGTGCTGGGTCCTCACAAAGTCAAATGACTCTTCCCCCAAAATTTTAGACTCAGAAACAATCTCCTCTCTGAGGCTGAGGAATTCCTCTAGCTCAACCTTCCATGCCTCATAATTCTTGATGTACCCCTCCTATATAATAATGGTTCTTTTTTCCTAATATAATATGTGGTGGGCCGCATATAGATCTAGGAGGGTGGACACCAGGAAACGCTAGACATTTCCTAACTGTAACATAACCCATTCATCAACTGCTTGGGCCTTCTTCTTCATTGCCTGTAATGAGTCTATATCACTCTATGGAAGTGGTACATCTAACGTAGAAGCCCCTAGAGGAATGATGCTAATGGATTGGGCTAGCTCAGTAAGCAACCCCATGAGGTTTACATTTTTCTCCTTTTTTTCCCTGTACTTTTGAGCCTCCTTTTTGTAGCGAGCTTCCACTACCTTAGCTTCTTCTTTCAATAGGTTCAATTCACCCTATTTTCCCCTCTTCCCCAGTGAAAACTCTCTGATATCATAATCTCTAGCCTCAACTATTGCCTTGTCTTCATCTGGGAAAGGTGTCGTGATTACTATGACTGTTTCTCCGCCCGGCTCAGTTCGAAGAGTGTGAACTATCCAGGATTTCTTAGCCTTCGGTGGGTTCTGTGCTTTAGCCATCATCTCTACCAAAGAAATATGGGCTCTAGGTGTTGATGGGGGGGCCTTTCTCTTCCAAGATTCCACCAACCACTATGGTGGACAGGGTGGCTTTGTAGCTAGAACCTGTTCCTATAAATTCTCCCCAATATTCTGTTTTTCCCCCTTAGTAGTATGAGCCTCTTCCGGCTCCTTCCCTGTATCTTCTATCTCACCAGAAATATTTACTTTGGTGGTAGCTATATCTTTCATATTTCCATCTGTATCTTCAGTAATATTTGGGTCCTTGTTGGTTTCCCTGGGGTTTTCTTCTTCTTCCATTTCCTATTCTTCCTCAGCCTCTGTTGTTGGGGTGTCCTCTTCCATTGGTACATCCTTAGGTAGTGGGGGAGGCAATGGGCCAAGATTTAAGATTTGGGCTGCAGTGATTACCTCCCCAAATGTTACCTTCAGGAGTGGCATCTAGAACATGGTGGTTTGGGTCACAGTTGTTCCCGAGGGTCCAGTTTCCCTAGTCGATGCCATTTGTTCACTTTGATTTTGTTGGTCCAATACTCCCATATCCTATATTTCTAGGACTTTGGAGGTGATCTCTTGCTCTGTCCCTTCCTCTTCTTCTACTTGTTACTCCTACTCCTATGCAAGTTCCTATTCTGGAGCTTCCTCCTGCTTTGGGATTTTAGCCTCTGACTGCTCAATGTCCCCCTACAAATTCCCATACTCGTCAGTTCTAAAAACATCATCAAATTCATCCTGAGGGGGAGGATTTGCAAGGACATGAGGGGGATTTGGTTCCTTTTCTAACTCTAGGGAGTCGAAAGAAAGGATTTATACTTGTGGGATCTGAGGCATCCATAGCTTTGATTCTGCCTTTAGCTTTGGATTAAGCCTTTTCTTCCGCCTGGTGACCAAAGGAGTCCTGCATCCCTTAGGACCTGCTCCTCTTCTAGAACTACTCCTGTCACTTTGACCATTAGTGCTTCTAGTGAAGGGGAAGGAGGAGGATGGATAGGTCTAGTCATGAGCAATGGAGTATCCAACTGTGTGATTAACTTCTCCCTCATCTACTGGGAGGCCGCTATTGATTGCTTCAGTTGTTCTTTTATGGGGGTGTCCTATAGAGTTGGAGTCTACATTATTCCTTTTCCCCTATCTTCTCCCTATGAAGAAGTTCCAGCCTCGGGGGTTACCTTTGGTACCGGCTGGGTAGCCCTGTGAGTACTTCCAGGGCATACTCTCTTAAAGTATATGTGGCTATGCTCAACCACATTGCGGGTAAATTCCTCAATGGTGGGCCCCTCCTAGGCATTCCAGTCCACCGATGGGAGGGCCAAATTATCAATCCCCTTTGTCTTGTACTGGGGGTCTATTGTGGATCCAGCGTCTGAGAAGTCATCTGGAAATTTTTTGAGCTTCAACCTTTCCATCATCCCCATGGTCATCTAGACATAATGCCGGCTCTGAACTTCAACGTCATCCTGGAAATCTTCCCAGAAGTCCTCCATGTGATATTGGTGAGGCTTTGATTCCTGTGGAAGTGCTAGTGCAATTTTTCCATGTGGATCAAAGTTATTCCGTGCTAGATAAAATTCTACCAGGTTCAAGCTCTTGAGTTTGTTGTCTGCCTCGTTGGCTATGGCCAGACTGCATGTGTAATTCCCACAAGTGATTGGGAATGGAATGTTTGTCACCTTCTTTCAGGTTTATAATGCATGTAACTCCATTATTTGTCTGCAATACTCCAAGAGAATTATCTTATTCCCACAATGTTTGGGCAACAAGTAAGGTTTCCCAGAGAAGCCGGTTACCCTTATGTATGTATGTTGCTAGAATTGTATGTAATAATGGCCATAACTTCTGACCAGATCCATTGCCTCTATGGAGAGGTGGTATCCCACATCTCAGGTAGGTGTGAGCAGGTTGTAGAAGATGAAGGCGTCGTTCACCCAGAAAAAACTGGGGAAACTAGCCTCCCATTGGATTTGTGGGAAATAATCCCAGGGAGCCTTCTGACCTGGGCCGATCCTGAGTACACCTGATGTGAGTAACTCGTTGGTGGTGGGTTGTTGTTGCACCAAGGCCTAGAGAACATAAGAATTCATATAAAACTTGTGCTTTTCAACCACCTGAAGGAACTAGGAATCTACATGGTTTGAAATAATGGCAGCCCAATCAAAGTACTCCCTGCCGATGGTGATGCCAAGCAAGAAGTAGTACATCCACCCTATGAATTACCAAGCATGGGGCTTCCTAAAGACCCAAGATAGTGCTATCATCCCCATCTAGATGCTTTCTTTAAACTCAGACCAGGGGATCTCTAGCTTCATTTTCCTAGGGTCCCTCTTTGGAGACTTGAGCCAATGATTGTTCATGTATTTCTAGGCTGCGACCTCCAAATGCTAAAATTACACTAAGACATCAGCTCTGGTAATGATAGTTGGGTTGTTGAACTGAGGGATCCCCAACCCAACCTGAAAAGTTGCGGCATCAAGAGACACCAAGAAGGTGGGATATCCAGTTAGTTTTGGGGCTGCAAGTATGATAGCTCGGATGAAAGAGTTGTAATGTGCTGCAAGTGTTAGAATCAACTCCAGCGCCTGCATCAAGCATGGAAAATAGGCGGCCTTGAGAATCCTAGAATCCCAAACACTGATCACCAATGGATCCCTGGACTGTCACTGAATGTACATTATCTTGACCAGGGCCTACATCTCAGCCCACATTTCAGCGCTGGTGTCGGTAATTAATTAAACTTTGCAATCGATCTTTTATCCCACAATGACATTGTCCTTCACATACTTCATGCTGAGAGGTAATTTTTCTATGGCCCTCTCCATTTTAGATCTGACGACTACCCAAGTAACCACCGTGGAAGGAAGTTCTAGACTTCTAGGTGGTGAAGATGACCATCAGAATTCATGAATAAATATTATTCTAGGATCCAGGGATCTTACCACTGCGGCAGGTATTTTCCCTAAAAAGTTAGTTTAGGTTCAAAATCCTGGAAAGTATATATATATATATTGAAAACTTAGGAAATTAAACAATATCCAGGCCCAGGGGTCTCAACATACCTGATGAAAGAAAGATGTGGGTTGGGTGAGGGAAAAAGACCCAGGGTCTAGAAAACTAACTGTTGGAAGATGTGCGCAAAAAGTGAGCTGTCAGGCCTACATCAGCGTCACATGGCTACGCAATAAATGGAGAGTTATGGTGATGGTGGTGCCAAATGTCTAAATGCATGAAAAGTGGATGCCACTTGGATAGTCTTGAATGTATTTGTGGGACATAAATGGCTCATTAAGGTTGGTTTATAGAGGAGAGAGAAAACCACCTAGTTGAAACTGGCTAAGAGCCGAGCTTCAACCAGGCAGTATTTTGATTTGAACAAGCTCGCAACTTGAATGGAGAATAGACAAAGCATGACGAGCTTGATATGAGACCAGATGAATATGCATGACATATACACCTAAACTACAGGAGGGCTGAAAGGTATATACATGGAAATAGAAGGATATACATGCAAAACACTAAATTTACAGCAAAAGGCAGCATAGAGTGACCACCCTATACAAAAAACACAAAATGTATAAAATCTATAACATATATACAATATTTTACACCGAACAGAGGGCGGAAAACCCTCTGGTAGAGCGAACCCACCAATAGGTGGCAAACCAAACGACCAAAATACAGAAGCAAAACAAAAACAAAACCAAGCAAAACACAAACCAAACAAAAACCAACAGTAGGAAAAAAGAAGGAAGGAAACAGAGAACAACCTAAAAATCTGAAGGAAGCAAGTAAAACAAGGCATCGCGAATGCTCTATAGGAGCTTCCACCTCCAAATGATCACCACTCAATACTAGAAACCAACCGCAATTACTCAGAACAACTCAGAATTACTTCGCACTTAATCTCGCTCAAATTGCTCTGAAATCGCTCAAGTGCTTTAATCGTGGTAATTGTGAAAATGACAAGTGAATCCTATTTATACCTGAGGTGAAAAGTAAGTTACATTTTCTTCCACAAACTCCAGAACAAGCTGATCTCTGGACTTTGGGCCCAGGGATTCCGTGTGATCATACCCTCTTACAAAAAGAAGACATCAGGCAAAGAATCCCAAAGTCCAAAATGCAGCTCCTGGACAAGGAATGACCAACTCCAGGACTAGGTCCTAGAGACACAAGGGACAAGAACAAAAAGCAGAAGCAACACTGTGGAAAGAAAATCTGGAGAAGGAAAACAAATAAACAAAGGAAAAAGAAAGGCAAGCGCCAAAAGAAGAAACAAAAAAAAGGGGGGGACCCAACATTTTGCACACAAAATGTAGGGACGGGGATGCAAGGCATAACAAATGGAAACTATCTAGGCTAAATGCCTTAGCATATTTGAGAACTATAGAATCTTTGGTTAGAAAAATTGGAACAAATTATTACTTGAAGCATCTTGCTTGCAAGTTGTGAAACATCTAAGAAAATCTGGCCATGTGCGATCCAATCCATGGTCCTTTCATTAGTGGTGAAGTATGTGCTTTGGAAGGAAATCAAGCCAATGACCTCTAGGAGGTGTAGAGAGGAGGCACTAAGTATATCAAACCCCAAAGTCATCAAATTCATTCATTTCTCCTAGACACCAGAGTTTCATCCATTTATTTTCTTTATTATTTCTGGGTGGGAGGGAAGTACTTCTTTCACCATCAAGCTTAAGCTTAGCTAAATTTAATGTTGGTACTTCTTTCACCCTTCACCCACCTTAGCTTTCTGGATGGGGGAGGAAAAATCTGGATCTGGCAAGGACCTTTAGAAGTTCAGACTTGGGTCAACCAACTAGTGCAACTGATCTACCCTCAATGTGTCTGATTACTTGTTCCTTACTTTTTATTTCACTGACTAAAAGATTTCCAGGGATAAATCCGATGAATATTACTCATAATCTGCTACCAAACTTGCAAAATAACTCTAGAGACCAAACCGATTCCATCATGTTAGCAATAGATTCTTAAGTTCATCATCACATTGAAGGCAACATCCTAGAGACCAGATGTTATGCAAAGCATACCAATCCTCACAAGAGGAAGAGAAAAATGCCAAGACCCGAAAAGGCAGACAAGAAAAGAAAAGACAATAAAAGAAAAAGGCAGTCCCGAAGGACAACTAATGAATATTTACAGAGGAAGGCACCTCCAAATGAGGCACTGGGAAAGAAATATTTACAAGCAAGGAAATTTACATAAAATACAACTTTGGGCAAATCAACCTTATTTGAAATAATGTTTGAGAAACTATCCATTGACGGGAAACGGGATAGGTTCTCCAGTCATGGTGTTAAGGCAGTAGGTATTTTCCCTGCAGATCTCTGAGATTAGGTATGGTCCAAGCCAGAGCTATTGGAACTTGGTGTGCTTTCCTTTCTTTTCTCAGGCCTTGTCCCACAGTAGGACCAAGTCTGAAATATGAAAGGCCTTGTATTGAGCTCTACGGTCAAACCATTATTTTATCACTGCTTGGTGATGTGTAAAATGTTCAAGGGCTACATCTTGTATTTATTCCATCTGCACTAGATTCAAGAGCCAAGCTTCCACAATATTATCTCGATTGCTGAATTCCTACATAAAATACAAAACTAGGATCTGTAAGTTGATTGGGAACACTGGGTTCTGTTCATAAACCAGATGGAATGGGGACATTCCCAAGGGAGCCTTAATTTGAATGTGATCTGCACAGAGGGTGAATCTCAGCTTTTGGTGCCAATCCCGAGGATTCTGTTCTAGCGGGTGTTTGATCACTTCAAGTAAATTTTTGTTCATGGATTCAACAATACCATTCCCCTGGGGGTAATAGTTGCTAGAAAAATTCAAAGTGATCTTCTGGTTATAGGTCCATTCAAGTAGTTGTGCCAAAGAAAATGTCAGACCATTGTCACACACTATAGAAAAAGGCATTCTGAATCTTGTGATGATGTTTTCTTCTAGGAATTTGATAACTACGTCTGTTGTGTTATTTTTGCAAGGTATGGTTTCAAACCATCGGGTGCAGTAATCGGTTGTGGTTAAGATATATCGGTGGTTGGCATACAAGTTGGGGTTGATTTCCCCGATAAAGTCAAATGCCCATTGGGTGAAAGGCATGGCCTCAAAGACTGGTTGTAAAGGCATAGCCGAGTTACACTCACGATGTGTCGTGGTCTGACAAGTATGGCACCTTCAAACATAAGTGTAAACATCTTTAAATATGCAGGGCCAATAATATCTAGCCCAGAGGATTTGATGGGTGGTGGAATCGGCTAAGCCATGCCCGATTCTAAACTTCCCATGGAATTCTTTGATCATTTTCGTAGCTTGGTCCCTATCAATGCACTAAAGGTACACTCCCTCATAGTTCCTGCAGTAAAGCACAGAGTTTTTGATCATGAAGTGAGTGCTTTTCATCCGTAGGGTGCAATGTTTGTTGGGAGGTAATCCCTCTAGACATCTATTGTTTAACAATAGGTACACTAGATCAGTGTACCATGGGTCTCGAGTGATAGAATCCACTATGTAAGTTTGGCATTCTATGTGGGGAGTCTCTTATGCCATTGCTCGACTCTGTCCCTAGCCTCAGACTATCTTCATGGGTTGCATTTCCAAGTCATACTTCTGGAGGATGGTCATCTATTTCCCCCATTTTTCATCCAATTCACTCTGCATCAGCAGAGATTTCACAGCCTGGTCTGGGATGATAGCATGTACCTTGCTCCAAAGAATATAATGCTAAAATTTCTTCACAACGCGAACAAGAGCAAAGGCCCGCTTTTCCAAGGATGAATATCAAACTCCAGTATTATTAAAGGGGGAGCTCATGAAAGATATGGGTCATTTTTCCCCCTCACCTTTTTGGGTTAATACTACCGCGGTAGAATGCGGCTAAGCAAAGGAGTAATTGTAAAATAGGAGAGAGTAGTCTAGACTGGCTAGGATGGGTGCCTCCATTATCATTTTTTTAATTTGGGTGAATGTCTGCTTTGCCTCAGGACTCCACTTAATTTTGGTATCCTTTTTCATCATCTCATTGAGTGGCTTTACTATCTCGGTGAATCCAATGATGAACTGCTGGACAAAGTTAATCTTTTTGAAGAAAGATCGCATCTCTTTCTTGGTGTCGGGCATTTGTAAATTTTGCAGTGCCTCAAATCTCTTGGGGTCAATAGATATACCCTTCTTAGAGACAATATGCCCAAGAAGCTTCCCTTCGGTGACCCCGAATATGCACTTCTTGGGGTTAACAGATATTCCATACCGGCAAAATCTCTCACAGATTTGACTAAGGTGGGTGGAATGGTCACGTCTGTCTTGGGAAAAGATGGTCAAATCATCCATGTAGATGATTATGCACCAATTCAGTAGGCCCTTGAACACAATGTCTATAGCCTTTTAAAATGTTTCCCTTGCATTAATCAAGCCAAAGGGAATCCTTCGATATGCAAATGTTCCCCACTTGGTGGTGAATGTCATTTTCTCTCTATCTTCATATTTAACCATGAATTGGTTGTATCCAGAGTACCCATCCAAGAAAGACATCATCTGTGACCCATTCACTATCTGTAACACCTCATGCAATGAGGGGAGAGTGTGATTATCCTTTTTGGAGACTCTATTCAAATTTTAGAAATCCACGCAAAGGCGAATTTCACCACTCTTCTTCCTAAATGGGACTGAATTGGCAACCCACATAGTGTGCCTGATTGGAAAGATTATTTAGGCTGACAGCAGTTTCTCCACCTCTTGACAAATCAGAGGCTTGATCAGTGGGTTGGCTGGTCATTTCTTTTTCTGAAAAGGCTTAGCATCATGTTTTAGGGGGATGGTATGAGTCATAATGGATGTGTCATATGTTTTCAAATCCTCATATCCCCATGTGATCACATCTATGTATTCTTAGAGAACCGTGAGAATCTTCTCCTTCTCCTCAAGGGAGCAGGAGGTACCAATGTGTATCATATTTTCTTCACCGGGATGGCCGATGTTTACTTTCTCAAAATTTCCTCCCTTAGAGGAGGATGACATCTTTTCCTGGCCCCAGGGGTCTGAGTTGAAGATACATTCAAGCACAACCATCCCCTTAGGGATGGTATTGGTAGGTAGGTCCATGATCCCATCATCTTCATCACCTTTCCCAATATCATCATGGTCTCGTTCCTCCACTATTTGGTGCTCAAAGACACCAACATTGGCCATGAAGGCAAAGATGTGCTGATCGTTCTCAAAAACCTGAAAGTAGGTGACATTATCTAGAATGGACAGGGTGGGGATCATCTCAATGAAAAATCTCTAGATTTGTGAGCCGGCCATGGGCTCAAGTGTGCTGGCAGAAATGGCGAGGGCATCTGGGACATAATTTCATCTCTGGGGAATAAGATCAATGCTGAAGGCATCAAAATCTTCAATAAGGCTCCATGCCCGATTGTGGTATGTAGCCAACCTCTTATCATGACATGTATACTGACTCTCGACCTATTTGACAATCAAATCTAAATCACCCAGAGCCCGAAGGTAGGTGATCCCTTTCCTTAATGTGAATAGGAGTCCAAGGATCAAAGCTTCATAATCTGTAACATTGTTTATCTAGTTGAATTGCAGCCTGTAGGATGCGAGGAAGGATTTTCCTCACAAGTTGTTTAATTCTACTCTAGCCCCATAGCCCTATTTGGATCGGGACCTGTCAAACTTAAGGGTCCATAGGTCATCTCTTGTAGTCTAGAGCTGGGGAGAGGGAGCAGTCTTTGGATTTCCTTTGGGAGACTTGGGAGGAACTTCCTCCTACACTGATTGTGCGTGGGTGAGGTTCACCTCCAAAGGTGTTTTAAATTGAGATCCCTTGGGAAATTGCACCAAAGAAGTGCTTCTAGTAGGAATACTGGGTTCTGGGGAATCAACTATATGTTCTTTGTTTCAGAAGGCATTGATGTGCCGGGTAGCGACGGAAAGGCAAGGCTCACACTCTAACTCTGAATGTTTTTGATAGTGTACTTGGCACCAAGTGCCAGACAAGAGTGTAGCGGGGGTCACTATAGCACCCTAAGAGTTAACCTTAACCCTCAACTTTCCTTCTAGGTCTTGGGTTCTCTGCAAGACTATGGGATCCTCCCTGGGGGTGAAATCGAATGTTAAGATTTCAAAGGGTTGGTACACCCTAGGGGAAGTCTTAGAGAAGAAGACCTCATTAACCCTCCTAACTTTTGTAAGGGCCTGCTTCATCTGGGGCTCACTCTCAACCCAGATCTTGTTTGATTCTCCTTCCCAGGGTAGCCACAAGTGGGTGAAGTCAGTCAAAAAGTATCCATTCAAGGACTTAGACCAATTCTAACTTAATAACATCCCATAAGTCTCTGGGATGTCCACCACTTGGATATCATTTATGCTAGCTATTCTGGGGTCCTGGATGAGCTGTATCCAGACATTCTTTGATTCTCCCACCATTTTCATAGGATTTTTATCTAATATCATCATTGCGCCATTAGATGGGGTGGGTTAGAATCTGAGCTTCTGGCATATAGATAAGGGCATGATGTTTCCCGAAGCCCTGGAATATACTAGGTAGTTGTGTATGTTTTTTCCTTGTATGTTTAGGTTTAGTAGGAATGGAGGATCTTCATTATTTCTCCAGAAGACAGCCACGTTGGCATCCTCAAAAGAGATAGTCTTGGGTGGACGACTGATGACTTCTGGGTTTCCCAAGAGCTTTAGAAGAGACTTCTTCTACTCGGGATAGTTTAGAAACACCTCTATCAAGGTCATGGAGGTGGTAGTTTGTTCTAATGCCTTTGTGATGTCAAACCTTCCTCTTGGGAATTCGTGGCTTCCCTCGGCTAGGTCTTTTTCTTGGTTAGAGCTAGAAACTTTTGGAGGGATAGCCCAGTCAATTTTATTATCCTAGGGAAAAGTGTCCTTAGCAGGAGGTGTCGATGTGTAAACTAGTCCTTTACCAGCCTAGATCCAAGTGTTGTAAGGAGTCCACAGGTTGGTGAAGGCATTAGCCTCAAAATTTTGAATCGATTCATCAAAGAATCCCTGCAATTCAGAATCTTCTTCATCTTCTTTGGTAGATCCAAAGAAGACAGTTTCACAAGTGAATGCACCGTGAGTTGGCTCTTGCACGGGGGAGTCTGGGGGAGTATGGTCAGATGACTATTGCCTATCCAGTTAAGAAATCATGATGACTTTCTCCAGCGTGGCATAGTTTACCTCATTGTGGGAGCCTATGTCATGCAATCTACACCAATTGGTCATGGGCTGGAAGTCTACGACTGGTGTAAAATGGGATGGTCCAGCACCACTTTGATTGGAATTTTGGTTTGAAGGTGGACCTTCAGTGTTTGCATTATTGTTCCATTTCTGTTGGTTGGGCCGAGGCCCACTATTGAAGTTTCTTCCCCTGACATTATTGTTTTGCTGGCTGGAGAAAATATTCCCTCTTTGGGAATTGAAATTCTAGGGTGCATAGGACCCCGCCTTTAGTTGAACCATGTCCACAGTCAGGGTGGACAAAATTTGCTAGAGGGATTCAACCTTGGCAATTAACTAAGTGTTTGTGTCATAGTGCGATGGTTGTTGTTGTTGTTGGTTCCCTGGGAAGGCAACAGTATTTGTCAGAGTCAAGGGCGACAATCCTCTAGCCGTGGATGACTGAAAGAAGGGCACTCTAGGTGGTTGCATCTAAGGTTATTGTGCCTGTTGTGGCTGGTTCCAAGGGAAAGATTCCAGGCCTGGTATTACTGGAGTCTGCAATGGATAAACGTACCAGGCCTGCTAGTCTATCGGCGGGGGCGGGGGATTCATCGCCATCATCGGGGCACCTATTGCATGATTGGGTTTATATCCCCTGACGTACGCAGTTCCATGGGGGATCATGCTGAAGGGCATAATCTGCCCAATCCTACTTGGGGACTTGTTGAGGCCACGAGATAGTTCTAAGGCCAAGTTGTAAACTTTCACCAAAGTATCCTTGTCGCTCGCGGCGATTGTTCTCCAGAGGAGAGTGGCAATGAAGGGGTCCATTTCATTGGGATAAGTTTGTATGGTTACTTCTAGGGATGGAATGAAAGGGCCCATGCACCACTTTAGGGTGTGCTGGAACTAGTGATTAAATGTTGCAAGGGGTTTGTTGGGTTCCTTTCTAATGGAAATGAACTAGCTGTGCGACCAAGCTGGGTCCACATATATGTAAAAGGCAGCCAAGAAGGCATCCTCCATGTCCTGCCAACTGTTGATGGAGTTGGTAGGAAGGTTAAGGTACCAATTTAGTTTGCCTTGTCCCAAGGACAGGGGAAACATTTGGGTCACAACATCCTTATGTTGGATCCGGTGTCGGTTCATGGCATCTTTGTATGCCTATAAGTGTTCTTCTATGGTTTGTGAGCCTAGGTGCTCATATCTTGGGCAAATCTTCTCCAAGTGCGAGGGTAGGTCATTGTTTGAACCCAAAGAAGTTCCCATAGGGGACCCAGTGTTACCAAAGTATGCATCCATTTGGGGAGCCAAATTTTGAGTAGGTTGGGCGCTGGTTCCTGGGATTGTCTCGGAAGTTTGGATGTTCTAAGGTACACTAGACCCCCAGACAATAGTGGTTGGTGTGGTTTTCAGGGTCTATTTCTTTTGAGTAGGAGGCCTAAGCTTGACAAACCTTCCGAGGTTTGGGGCTGACCTAATGATCTTCTCAAATTTTTCTAGGGAGAAAGACCCAATTCCGCTAAAGGCTTGATTCCTAAAACTACAGTTTGGGGAACCCTCGGGAGGTGTAAAATTAGAATCTCAAGAGGGGGATGAGTTCATTCCCTCCTTATAGCACCATTTTGTATTGACTAGACTCTTGTGACCGGGTCCACCAACAGAGGTAATTTATCACTAGGTACTGGCCAACTTTGCCTGTAAAGGTTGTCTAGGGAAATGAGATTCCCTAGGCCTCCAAGCACCTAAGGGTCGAGTCTCGATGCTGTGGGGCTCGGTTGGGAGATGTGATTATTTTCAAGGGGGATAACTGGTTATCTTCAAATTGTTCTCTTTGGGGATTCAAGTAGGTGAGGTTTCACCAAGCATGCTTACACTTAACAAATAGAATGAAAAAAAATCTTGCAGGGTTAGAAATATTTTGTCTACCTAGAGTTATGCTTAAACATTTAAAATATCAACAATAATCTAACACACTATACAAAATACTGAAGAAACATACAACCATCAGTTCATATTTCATCAATAGCAAGGGAAAGGAGGTCGTTAATCTACTTTAAGTGTTAGAGCAAAGGACATGAAGAACACAAAGCATAAAATAATGTTAACCCAGAAGACAGAAAGCCAACAACATCATTGCAAGAACTCTCCCTTGTTCATTAACATTTCCTCCAGCAAGCACTGGTGCGTGGTACAATGGTGGCTCCAAGGGAGAATCTAACTTCTAAAAGCTTAAACTATGGAGCATTGAGCTCTACAAATGAGGAATGAAAAACTACTTTTCTATTACTATGGACTGCAAAATCATCAATTTTGCCAATCCTTGGAATGGGGCCAGACTTACTATTTATACATATACCCATCTAACCCTAACCCTAACTTATGTTACACTGTATAATAAAATACATTATCTGGTGGCTGGTACTACCTGCACCACTCTACAAAAGACCTAGAGAAGGAATAGGCCTGTCATGTCAGAAGGATAAGAGAAGAGAGGTGGAATGGAAGAATAAGCCTTGAGAAGAGAGCTAAGAAGAAGAAAGAAGAAAACTAATCCCTTGGGGATTGAGGCCACATACATCATAAATGGGAAAAGTAGTGCCCTATCTCTGATTTCCTAGGTGTAACACTAAAATGGTGCCTGGGGAAGACCATCTGTCAAAAAATCTCTTACCGATCTGACGCGCCTTGATGTAGTTATCTACCTTCTGAAAACCTTTATTAACCTCTTTGAAAGGGACCAATCGGCCTTGGGGACCAGGACATGGGTCACTGAAAGAATACAAAATGTATGATCCAGGATCCGAGAACTTACATTCCAAAAGAATAAAGAATAAAAAACCACTTGGGTTTTCTTCAGCCTTCAGAGAATCTTTATTGTTGCTTACTGTCATTGAAGGTCTGGAGGAGATGAGAAATTCCATCTTCATCGATGTCTTTAAGGCCAGCCCACTGGTATTTGGCCACTTTAATATATTCCCCTAGGTCTGGAACATTTCCCTTAAATTCATCAGCCATCTTTGCCGCATCGTGACCACTGAGTATCATGCAAGTTATTCACATCGTTTGAGCTCCATCTATTCCCTTCGGGGATTGATACCTTGACTCCATTAACTCATCAAACTTCCCCAAGACATACTCCTTCGCACGTGCATGTGTCAGTGCTAAATGGATCAGCTCCAGAGACCTTTGAAACAAAAGACTTGTATAAATTGAAAGAATACTAAACTGCATTGATCTTATCCCATAGAGTCCCCACCAGTTTCTTGATTACCCACAATGTGAGGTCAAGTCTAGAATGTTGGGTCCTCATAAAGTCAAATGACTCTTCCCCCAAAATTCTGGACTCGGAAACAATCTCCTCTCCGAGGCCGAGGGGTTCCTCTAGCTCAACCTTCCATGCCTCATAATTCTCGATGTCCCCCTCCCATATACTGATGGTCATTTCATCTTGATATAATATATGGCAGGCCACATATAGATCCAGGAGGGTGGATACCAAGAAACACTGGATGTTTCCCAACTGCAAGGTAACCCATTCCTCAATCGCCTGGGCCTTCTTCTTCATCTCCCATAATGAGTCTATATCACTTTTTGGAAGAGGTACATCTAATGTAGAAGCCCCTAGAGGAATGACACTAATGGGTAAGGCCAGCTCAATCAGCAACCCCATGAGTTTGCATTTTTCTCCTTTTCTGCCTTGTACTTTTGAGCCTCCTTTTTGTAGAAAGCTTCCACTGACTTGGCTGCTTCTTTTAACAGGTTTAATTCACCCTATTTTCCCCTCTTCCCCTATGACACCTCTCTAATATCATAATCTCTTGCCTTAGCTATTGCCTCATCTGCATCTGGGGAAGGTGTCGCGATTAATGTGACTGTTTCTCTACCTGACTCAGTTCAAAGAGTGTGAACTGTCCCAGCTTTCTTAGCCTTCGACGGGTTCTATGCTTGAGCCATCATCTCTGCCAAAGAAAGATGGGCTCTAGGTGTTGATGGGGGGGCCTTTCTCTTCCAAGATTCCACTACCACTATGGTGGGTGGGGTGGCTTTGTAGCCAGAACCTGTTCCTGTAAATTCTTCCCAATATTATTTTGTGCCCCCTAAGTATTATGAACCTCTTTCGGCTCCTTCCCTGTATCTTCTATCTCATTGGAAATATTTACTTTAGTGGTACCTGTATCTTTTTCCCCACCATCTGTATCTTTAGTAATATTTGGGTCCTCGTTGGTTGCCTGGGGGTTTTCTTCTTCTTCCAGTTCATGTTCTTCCTCAGCCTCTATTGTTGGGGTGTTTTCTTCCATTGGTACATCCTTAGGTAGTGGGGGAGGCAATGGGCCAAGATTTAACATTTGGGCCACAATGATTACCTCCCCAAATGTTACGTTTGGGAGCGGCGTCCGAAACACGATGGTTGGGGTCACGGTTGTTTTTGAGGGTTTAGTTTCCCCAGCCAATGCCATTTGTTCACTTTGATTTTGTTGGTCCAATACTCCTATATCCTGTATTTCTAGGGCTTTGGAGGTGATCTCTTGTTCTGTCCCTTTCTCTTCTTCTACCTATTCCTCTTGCTCTTATGCAGGTTCCTGTTATGGAGCTTCCTCCTGCTCCAAGATTTTAGCCTCTGGCCGCTCAATGTGCCCCTAGAAATTCCCAAACTTGTCAGTTCTAAAAACATCATCATATTCAACCTGAGAGGGAGGATTTTCTAGGACATGAGTGGGCTCTGGTTCCTTTTCTAGCTCTAGGGAGTTGGAAGAAAGGATTTCTACTTGTGGGTTTTGAGGCATCCCTAGCTCCGATTTTGCCTTAAGCTTTGGATTAAGCCTTTTCTTCTGCCTGGTGACCAAAGGAGGCCCTGCATCCCTTAGGACCTTCTCCTCTTCTAGATCTAATCCTATCACTTTGACCATTAGTGTTTCTAGTGAAGGGGAAGGAGGAGGATGGACAGGTCTGGTCATGAGCACTAGAGTAGCCAACTTTGTGATTAACTTCTCCCTCATCTATTGGGAGGCCGCTATTGATTTCTTTAGTTGTTATTTTATGTGGGTCTCCTATAGAGTTGGAGTCTCCATTATTCCTTTTCCCCTATCTTCTCCTTGTGAAGAAGTTTCAGCCCCGGGGGTCAGCTTTGGTACCGGCTGGGTAGCCCTGCGGGTACTCCTGGGGCATACTCTCTTAAAGTATATGTGGCTATGCTCGATCATGTTGTGGGTAAATTCCTCAATGGTGGGCCCCTCTTGGGAATTCCAGTCCACCAGTGGGAGGGCCAACTTATCAATCCCGTTTGCCTTGTACTGGGGGTCTATTATGGATCTAGTGTCTGAGAAGTCATCTGGAAATTTCTGGAGCTTCAAACTTTCCATCATCCCCATGGTCATCCAGATGTAATGCTGGCTCTGGACTTCAACGTCATCTTGGAAATCTTCCTAGAAGTCCTCCATGTGATATTGGTGGGGTTCTAATGCCTGGGGAAGTGCCAGTACAATTTTTCCATGTGGATCAAAGTTCTTCTGTGCTAGATAAAATTCTGCTAGGTTCAAGCTCTTGAGTTTGTTGTTTGCCTTCCTAGCTGCGGCTAGACTATGGGAGTAATTCCCACAAGTGATTGGGAATGGAATATTTCTCACCTTCTTTAAGGCGTATAATGCGTGCAACTCCATTATTTATCTACAATACTCCAAGAGAATTATCTTGTTCCCACAATGTTTGTGCAACAAGTAAGGTTTCTTGGAGAAGCCGGTTACCCTTATGTATGTATGCTACTAGAATTGTATTTAATAATGGCCATAACTTTTGACTAGATCCATTCCCTCCATGGAGAGGCGGTATCCTGCATCCTGGGTAGGTGTGAGAAGGTTGTAGTAGATGAAGGGATCGTTCACCTGACAGAAACTGGGGAAACTAGCATCCTATTGGATTTTTCAGAAATAATCCCAGGGAGCCTTCTAACCCAGGCCGATCCTGAGTACACCTGATGTGAGTAACCCATTGGTGGTGGGTCATTGTTGTGCAAGGGCCCAAAGAACATAAGAAGTCATATAAAACTTGAGATTTTTAGCCACATAAAGGAACTGGGAATCCACATGGTTTGAAATAATGGTGGCCCAATCAAAGTACTCCCCACCAGTGGTGATGCCAAGCAAGAAGTAGTACATCCACCCTATGAATTCCTAGGCATGGGGCTGCCTAAAGACCCAAGATAGTGCTATCATCCCCATCTAGATGCTTTCTTTAAACTCAGACCGAGGGATCTCTAGCTTCATTTTCCTGGGGTCCCTCTCTAGAGTCTTGAGCCAATGATTGTTCATGTATTGTCAGGCTGTGACCTCCAATTGCTAAAATTACACTAAGGCATCAGCTCTAGTAATGACAGTTGGGTTGTCAAACTGAGGGATCCCCAACCCAACAAAAAAATTTGTGGCCTCGAGAGACACCATGCGGGTGGGATATTCGGTCGGTTCTGGGGCTGCGAGAATGACAGCCTAGATGGAAGAGTTGTAATGTGCTTCAAGTGTTAGAATCAACTCTGAGGCCTGCATTGAGCATGGAAAATAGGCGGCCTTGAGAATCCCAAAATCCCTGATGCTGATTGCCATCAGATTCCTGAACTATCACTGAATGTGCATTATCTTGATCAGGGCCTGCATCTCGGCCCACATTCTGACGTTGGTGTCGGTAATTAATTGAACTTTGGAATCGATCTTTGATCCCAAGACGGTGTTCTCCTTCACATACTTCATGCTGAGAGGTAATTTTTCTAAGGCCCTCTCCATTTTAGATCGGATGGCTGACTGGGTAACCACCATCAAAGGAAGTTCTGGACTTCTAGGTGGTGAAGATGTGGAAGCCTCAGACATTTTAAAGTATATTTTTCTAGAAACCTGCAAGGCAAGGTGACCATAAAAATTCATGAATAAATATTATTCCAAGATTTGGGGATCTTACCACCATGACACGTCTTTCCCTGAAAAGTTAGTGTAGGTTCAAAATCCTGGAAAGTATATATATATTGAAAATTTAGGAAATTAACCAATATCCGGGCCCAGGGGTCTCAATATACCTGATGAAAGAAAGATGTGGGTTGGGTGAGGGCAAAAGACCTGGGGTCCAGAAAACTAACTATTGGAAGATGTGCGTGAAAAGTGAGCTATTAGGCCTACGTCAGCGTCACATGGCTACACAATAAATGAGGAGTTATGGTGACAGTGGCACCAACTGTCTGAACACGTGAAAAGTGGATGCCACTTGGATAGTCTTGAATGTATACATGGGACATAAATGGATCATTAAGGTTGGTTTATGGAGGAGAGAGAAAAACACCTGGTTGAAACTGGTCAAGAGCTGAGCTTCAACCAGGTGGTATTTTGCTCTAAACGAGCTTACAACTTGAACATAGAATAGACAAAGAACAAAGAGCTCGACATGAGACCAGATGAATATACATGACATATACACCTAAACTATAGGAGGGCCAAAAGGTATATACATGGAAATGGAAGGATATACATGCAAAACACCAAATTTACACCAAAAGGCAGCACAGAGCGACCACCCTATACAAAAAGCACAAAATGTACAAAATCTACAACATATATACAATATTTTACACCACACAGAGGGTGGAAAAACCTTTGGCAAAGCCAACCCACCAACAGGTGGCAAACCAAATGACCAAAACACAGAAGAAAAACAAAAACAAAACCAGGAAAAACACAAACCAAACAAAAACCAAAAGCAGGAAAAATGAACGAAGGAAACAGAGACCAACCTGAAAATACAAAGGAAGCAAGGAAGGCAAGGCACTGGGAATGCTTTGTAGAAGCTTCCACCTCCAAATTATCACCACTCAATACCAGAAACCAACTACAATTACTCAAAACAACTCAGAATTACTTCACACTTAATCTCGCTCAAATTGCTCTGAAATCGCTCAAGTGCTTTAATCGCAGTAATTGTGAAAATGACAGGTGACTCCTATTTATACCCAAGGTGAAAAGTAAGTTACCTTTCCTTCCAAAAACTCTGGAATAGGCTGACCTCCAAACTCTGGGCCCAGGGATTCCGTGCAACCATACCCTCTTACAAAAAGAAGAGATTGTGGAAAAGAATCTCAGAGTCTAGAATCCGTCTCCTAGACAAGGAACAATCAACTCTGGGACCAGGTCCCAGAGACACAAGGGACAAGAAAAAAAAGTAGAACCAACACTGCGGGAAAGAAAACCCAAAGAAGGAAAACAAAGAAACAAAGGAAAAGGAAAGGCAAGAGCCAAAAGCAGAAACAAAAAAAGGGGGGGACCCAAAATTTTGCACACAAAATGTAGGGACATGGATGCAAGGCATAACAATTAGTTGGATGTTGATCTCAAACAAGACTATTTGTATAGCCAGGCCTTATTCTCCTATATAACTATGTTCTCTTTGTTGATCTCTTTGATGCACAAAGGTTTGGATATGTTGTTGTTGTCACTGTTGTGCCATCACCATGAGAAAAATTTTCTATCTCTCAAGTTGTCTCCATAGGCTTTCATCATGATTCATTTTGCTTATTTCTTTTATAAGAGAACACTAAGGATGTTAAGCCAAATTTTTTTAAAGCACTATTAGAAAACCATTGGCAAGTTAAACATGGTCTCAACAACCACACCAAGAAGAATGCATCAAGGAAAACTAAGTCTCATTGTGATAAAGGATTGTAACTTTATTTGTGAATATTTTAATAACTTGGTTGGGTTAATTTCAAGGCATTTGTATTGAATTTGGTGTCTTCAAGTTTGACTATCCCATGATAGTTTAGTATTTTTGGTGTTTCTTTGAATCATGAATTAAGATTCATCCCCACTATTTTGTATGTGATTAGGGGATGAATCCTAAAATTGTATTATATTAATCTAACCTTCCCGATACAAGAATAATCATTGGATTTTAGGGTGATCACTAAAACATGCAGGTTGGAGGGTTAAAGGTGAGTGAAAGTTGTGGCATGGGTAATGTAGTATCCCAAATACCTTAACAAGGACCCTATTTTATTTTGGAGTCCATCTACATATGTCAAATACATGGTGTATTGACCACTGATTGGGTCATTGAAGGAGTTTTGGAGTGAGATTGACAAAGCCCTAGGATTTGAGGGTTCATGGAGGCCTAATTGGGGCTTTGGTAATTGCAGAGGTCATAGGACCAAATAAAATTTATAATCCTCTAATTGGATGTATTTTATGAGAATGTCCACAATTATAGACTTGGGCGAGGTGTTTAGAGGTAGGTATCTTTGTAAAAGTCACTATTTTGGGGATAAAAACTAGGTACAAGGCTAGGACAGTATGGTACTTTCCAAAAAAAACCCTATGTGTGTGTGTGTGGCTTAGTATTATTCCCTAGGTCCACCAAAGTTGCTTACAAGCATTATAAGGACCTTTGTTTATAGTTTGGGAAATTAAAATGTTGATAAGATGTGTTATTGATTTGAGAATGGAGTAAAATGATTTCATTTTGATTTGTTATTGTCTCCATGTCATTATTGTGTTGTATCATTTACATTTAAGGCAAAGGAAGTCAGTTTTATCTTAATTGTTCCTAGACTGTGCAATCAATCATCATTTTTTTTTTGAAGTCTTCATGGATTCTTAGACTCTCCCACCTTCTGTGGTTAATGTATCTGGTGGGAGGAGTATAATTTTGTATAGTATGTTGTTGTATAGAGTTTAATTTAGGGATATGAAAGGATGTGGTGGAAGAGACCACAAAGAGAGGCAAGTTGTTGTTTGAGGGTGTAGGGAACAACACCAGTCATTAATGTGGGCATATACTCTGAAGGAAGGGTATATTTTTTAATGGATCTTGGTTATTAGGATCCATGTGGAGGTGTACGATCCCTTGGGAGGATCTGGAAGTGTGTTGAAGAGTCCTTGTGACAAATCCCTAGCCTTTTAGTGATTCTTGTTCATTTAAATTCTTAACATTTCTTTATTACTATTCACAATCCTAACGACCTAAGATTTGCCTACAAAACACAACTTGATCATTCAACATAGGACTATTAGTGTGTAGCTTGATTTAACAATGTTTACAATTATACAATGATGGCCTCAAGACATAAAATTTAAACTTTGAAATGGAAGAGGTGGGCTAAAAAATGCAATTTAGTTTAAAGATTCAATCATGCCATATGGCATAGTCCCAAGTTGGGGAATTTTATGAATATTGATACAGAGACTAGTTGTAGTAGTAGGGAAGAAGAAAAAAGTTGAAGAAGAAGAGGGTACTCTTAGAGAGGGAGTTTCACCTATGATGTGGAGTTTTAGGAATTGTGATGGATTCTTGGTGGATGTTGGAGGAGACAACATAGAGGAAGGCCTAGAAGGTCCTGAAGATGAGGTAGATTTGTGGGATAAGTTTGGTGATGGAGAACCTATCCAAACACCTAATGAAACCTTGGGATATCATGGAATTAGTGGATCTATAGAGTCCCTAAAGGTTAATTTGGATCTCTTGTTTCCTATTATGGAAATTTGTAATAAATAATATGGTTTGAATGGCAAATGTCCTAGAAGTCTCGGTAAGGACTTAAGACCAAAATGATGTAACTTGGGTCAATAGTACCCCAAAGGTTCACTTAGGGTCTAGATTTGATTTAGAAAGGTTAAATAGGTCCTAAATATTGAATCCTCAAAGTTTTAATAAGTTCTATGTAATAAAACACCAAATAACACAAGTTAACAATTCAAATTTTTGAATGTTAACGACTAGTTATGTTGTGGTGAGAAATGGAAATTGGGAGGTTTAAACAAGTCTAACTCCTTCAAAACCACTTGGTATTGGTTAAGGAATTTGATAAATGACTTATAAACATTCTTATATGTTGGGAAGATAGAGAAGTATAGACTAGTGATGAGATTGTACGGACTATACACAACAATTGAATAAAATTCATGTTTTCTTGCATATTTTGAGTCTTCATTGCATTGGTTTCCATTGTTTGATCATTAAAATGTGTTGAGGGATGTTTTTAACATTTTTTTGATCCATCATTTAAGGATTCCATTTTGTAATATAAATATATTTGCAAAGGGGTTGTAATAGTCAGTTTTCCATTGTTTTCATTAAGCAAAATGATGTAACCATCCCCATACTACTGTAACTATGGCTTGGGGATGGATTGTTGATATGTAAAATATGTATTTGTGCCTAAAATTGTAGGAGAGAGTTGATAAGTGTAGGTGATCAGTCAGTTGATCAATTTGTTGTGTTTGGAGGCATGAAATGACCTTGAAAGGTGTGGCTATGGAGAAATAGTAGGAGATCCATCCATTGGAGGACCCCATTTTATTATTGAAGTTGTTTGAGGACACCAAGGATATTTTTTATAACTCTAAGAAGTTGGAGGAAGCATTAGGAAGTGTGACATTGCACCAGCCCTAGTTTATAAGGGGTTTTGGGTCACATTTAGGGATTTTATGCTTGTAAATTAGGTCCAAGGTCCAAATTTATTGGATATTTGGTGTATTTGGGTCATTTAATTACACTTCTTAAGGTTTCATGGTCATTGGGTATGTTTGAAAGATATTTCCTTTGTTAATTGCATGCTTTTAGCCCTTGAAAATAGGGCACACTCAGGTTTTGGGTTGTTTGATCTAAATTACCTCATTGATATCTTTTGGTATGTTAAATTATGTTAAAAATGGTGTCTATAAATGCAATGTTTTGATTTAGTGTTTTAGAGAGTTTCAAAGTTATGTTCATGTTTGTATCGCTGGTGACCTACTAGGAGGGCAATTATGCCTAGTAGCCAGTTTGAACAAATTGATTTTTGGGAGTTGCTTGAAAGCCTTAAACCAATTTAAACTCACTAAATACACCTTTTTTAACCCTTGAGCATTCACCTTAGGAATTTGGAAGGTTCTTGAGTTGTTTGGAGGGTATTGGTTATTTGGGGTGCCTTGCAGGCTAATAGGCTAGAACTAGATAAACCACTCAAATAAATCCTTTCTTGAGAACCACAAACCAGTCCAGTCCTGTAGAAGGTGTCTTTGCATCCACAATGTCTATCAAGAAATTAAAATCCAACAAATTATCATCATAAATGTCACAAATTACCCTTGATTTGATCTAAAAAAGGAGCTCAACGCAAAAACCATTACAAACAAGATCTGTTAATTCCATAAAACCACCTAATGAAAATTTTCTAGAAACAACAGTGTAACAATTCAAAGCCTTATCAATAACTGAGATAGAAAACATGTATGGATGAATATAGTCATAAGCAATTAACTAGACCATATCGCAGTCCAATAACAAATCCATACAAATTTTAAGGAAATGAGAAATCATTTTAGTGTCAAGAACCTTGGGACTCTTTACCAACCATTCCTTACCAAGTATCAGCTTAATGACATTTTTAATATGATAATGGGGAGAGAAAAAAACTAACCTTCCCAAATTCTTAGTATTGTAAGGAGACAATTATCGATCCCAAAATGGGAGGGAAGGACAATTATGTACTCCATCGACCCAAAACTTTTACCCCAAAAAGTAGATTACCCATAGCTCATAAGAAGAGAAGCACCACTAGTGAATAATAAATTAAAACTTAAAAATGGCCAGATAAATAAGCAAGAGAAAGCTCTCGGCCATATTGAGAAATGATTACATTGCAAGTAATTTTCAATTCTTAGTGAAAAGAATAGATACAAAATGAGCTAACTTGAACAAAATGTTTAAGTAATTATTGTGAGATATAATGGAGAAAACATGCTTGTGCCAGCTATGATGAAAACAACCTAAAAATTATTATTATGATGCATTTTAAACCTATGGTTATCAAATGTCAAATGGATATGCATGGAAAATTTCAAAATATTGATAATGAATTTGAATGTTTGATAGAGTCTCTCAATAGTCTGAGCTATTTCCTATTTAAGTATAAAGATGGAAAATGAAATGTTTGACTGAATACATTGAAGAGGCACAATCTCATGAAATGGAAAGATTTCAATTATGTTCAAAATCAATTTGTTTCAAAGATTTTATAAATTTTCAAAGAAATATAATTAGCAACATAAAGAAAAATTTCACAACCTTTACGAATATTCATTCCTACATATCTGACCTACTTAAACATTGAAGAAGTTTAATTTATGTGACTTGTTCAATAAAATACATCATAGAAACATCATTGCAAGATATGGTAAGGGAGACTAGAGCGAAACAAAAATTTCATAGGAAACTTAATTCTTCAAATAAAATAAATATTAAAACATCCCCTTTCCTCTTCAAATCAGGTAAGTATACAATACATGAGGTACACAATTATCTCTTATTAAATTACAATTAAACCCTAAAATATTAGTATTAGATGAAACAAAAATAAAATTCCTAAACACACAAAACTAAATACCTCTTGTACAAAACTCAGTCGCTTATCAAACATTTTCTAGTAGCAAATTAATGATGAAAAAAACTGCAAAGCCCAAAACTATCATACTGACAATGCAATTCCTCAGATCTATGTTGCTAATCTTCCCCACCACTACAAGAAATAGTGATGGAAACAATGCTATAATTAAGGTCTTGATAGACATGTTCAAATATGGTGACACATAAAGAGAAACCATTGGAGTCGGGGTTATAATAGATGGTGGAGTTGCAAAAATTGATAGGCTTGGAGCTAAGATGCCTTGATTTGGGGGAAATAAAGGGCTCACAATGGAATATATGGGGAAATTGTAGGAATGGAAATTAGGGGTTTTAAAAATGTAGGAATAAAAATTGGAGGTTTGTAAATTGCACCTACTTCCATTTTCCAAGCTAAACAGATGCTTGAAATGAATGAAGCACTTATATGATGAATTGTGCCGAATACACCATCTATTACATCTATTTGCAAACCAAATACACCATATATTACATATATTTGCAAACCAAATACACCATCTATTAAATCTATTTGCAATCCGAATACACCATCTATTGCATCTATTGAATAAAGGATTGTCTTTAGTTAGGGCGCACTTACAGATGGTTGATTCAAGGTGTTTATGGCCCTCCTTCGGCTCTTCTTTGGCGCATAATGGCATTTCTCTACTCTACTACACAACATAATGAATTGTAATGAAACCTTTTTTTTTAAGTTATGCCCATGTTTGTCTAAATTTTGACCAACCATCTTGGTCGTAGAAATGTTGACTAACACGGGAATGAATTAAAAAAAATCAAAATTTTCCTTGTATAATCCAACCAAGCAAAACCATTTTAATACTTGGTCAGAAATGTTGGTTGGAAATATGGGTCAAATGTACTAGTGTCCGAAAAGAGATGAAACCTAGTAAAGGACTGAAGAAGCCTCCAAACAAGAGAATGTCCTAGAAAATAGGAATAAAGATCAAGTAGAGAAGAATGTAATATGCATGAGTTCCCTCAAATGACACTACTTGAATTAGGATGGAAAAAAAAGTCAAACATCAGAACTCAATGATACATATGAAAAAAACACCAAAGTCTGAAGAGCTAATCAAAAGAACATGAAGAACACCATTGAAGCATGAAGCTGCAAACACTGTTAAAGAATAACTGCTAGAACCTTTACTGAAGTATAATCTGATTAGATAGAGAATAATATAATATTCATGAGTGCCCTCAAATTCCACTACTTGAATTAGGATGGAAAATAAAGGAAAACATTGAAACTTGAAGATACATATGGATAAAAACACCAAAGTCTGAAGAGCTGGTCAAAAGATGGAAGGATGCCTCTAAAATAGTAATGAAAGAAGTATCCATATGCTAAATGATCCATCTCACCGAAATGCATAGGTACCCAACCAATGCATCCACCTAGTACATAGGAACAAATAATGAATACATAGCTCACTCCATCAAACCAAGGAAGCATTAGAACCAACATGAAATATCCCCCATAATGTTAAGCATAGAGAGGTATGACAGGTACACTGAAAAAGGCTTCCAAGAATAAATGCAAGTCAAAGAAAGTACAAGCACATATAAAGGATGGTGTCAAGGATGATCATTCTCTAGACACACATAATGAGGCTAATGTCATGGAAGGAACACTCACCTGACAAAGGTAAATGAACCCCCCCCCCCCCCCC
>MU225435.1:512775-527336 GCA_018584345.1 Thuja plicata
TATATATATATATATATATATATATATATATATATATATATATATATATATATATATTCACCACCTCGATTTGCATGCCCAGAAAAGAGTCATACAAGCAAATTTTCTTTTTGCCTTAGAATGCAAATGTGTCCAAATTAGACGTTTCTTATATGAAAATAGGGGTTTTGGGACTTTTGGGCACAACTGTGAGGTCGGTTTGTGCCCAAAGTGCTCCAAAAAATAGCTTTCCCCAAATCTACACAAAAAACTCTAAAAACTTGAAACCTTCGATGCTCCAAAAAATATTCAAAAAAATCAAGAATGGGCTGCAACAACAAGGCTCTGATACCATGTTAAAATTTGAAGAATTCAATCACCAAGATCCACTATATGCAAAATACCTATCACAAAACACTAGTACATTTGAGGCCAAATTCTGACGGCTATTTGTCATATTTTCAATACTTATCTATCGATACTTCGATAGATGTAGCAACCGTGGTTATTTTGTTGGAAATTGTGACATAAGTGGTAACCATTGATATTCTGACATCCCTATCTGTCAGACCGTACAATATTAATAGCCAACTTATTATAGTATTTCATACGGTACATCTATCAGAAAGATGATGAAACATGTAGACTTTTTGATGGACATACTATCACAATGCCATCAGATATACAGTGATTGTTTGACACACAAACCCGTCAGATGTATACCAATTATGTTGAAAATATAATCTATCTATCATTCTACATGTCAAAAGGCCAACAACAATGTAATGACTCTCCGACAGGAGTCCCCATCAAATGTATAGCACTGTCATCATAAATATCTATCGTAACAGTAGTTTATCCATCATTATCTCTATTGGGATGCTAACAGAAATGTAGTAACCTTCCAATAGGAAACTCTGTCAAATGTATAGCACTGCTATCATAAGTATCTATCAAAAATGTAACATGTCCATTGTTATTCCTATTGGGATGCTGACGAAAATGTAGCGAGCCCTCGAAAGGAAGTCCCGTCGAATGTATAGCACTTCCATCATAAATATCTATAAAAAAAATGTAGTCATTCCAATAGGAGAACTGATCAGATGGATAAAACTTCTATCAAAACTTTTACAATTAGCATCAGAACTACGACGGACTGGCACACTAAAGATAACAAAGCTCAATAGACCATCATAGAGGGTCTCCGTCTTTGGTCTATATTACTGACAAAACATTTAACCTTTCATTAGATGATCAAATGTGATAATCTAAAATAATTTAATATAATATTTTCATGATAACGTATTATTTAAGTTGATGTTACACAAATTTATCTACTTTATGCACTTATAGACTACGAGGGTAGTGATAAAGAAACATCTCCTCCCGTGGCCTGCATTACTTAGGCCACGAGAGGGGATGTAACTTTATCACCATCCCTATAGTCCACAAGTGTGGGAAATAGATAAATTTGTTCAGTGTGAAACTAAAATAATGTACATTATACATGAAAATAACATCTATTAAATTCTTTCAGATCCCCGCATTTGATGAGCTAATGAAATATAAAATGTTTCCTCAATTGTATGGACCAAAGATGGAGATCAACTATGATGGTTTCTTGAGATTTTATATCTTTATTCCTAGCTACTAGGAAAGACTTATACCTTCTGATCATTGAGAATAATCACCGCCTTGCCTTTATGTACACTACACAGTATCTAATATATTACTAATGATGAAGAGAAGGCATAAAATATGAATGGATAAAAGAAAAGAAAGATGCAATTATATTATCTTGTTTAACTTCTCATAATTGATCCTACTCTAGAAAAAACCTTTTACACATGTGCAGCTCATCAATACTAGACACCTATAAGAATTTTATACAATCACTAACACATTTCGTGCATAGATGAGAAACAGTATCCAAAGTTTCCAGATTCTGAGAAGAGGTATGAGTGGAGGCAAAAGAAGGAATATTTGTGAAGGTTTTATAGATGTAGGTTACTAAATCATCATCTCTGCACTAGTACTTAATTTGGAAATCCTCATCGTCACTTTTTTCCCACCTCAGCTCAATAAAGAAGATATTCTCTAGAATTTTAGACATCTAGCAAATCTCCACAAATATCCCTTCTGGCCTCCATTGAATACATGTCTTCTCAGAATCTAAAAACTCTTGACCATTGATTCTCATCAATGTACGAATAAAATTGTGACAAAACACTTAAACAATATGGAAAGCTCATAATATTTGTTTACTCCACTCAATAAAGGATCTATGTGTACAAATACAATGACTTGCATGAACCAAATAATGTTCTCAAGAATTGGAAAAAAATAGCTTAACTATATAAACTATAGGGCAGTTCAACTTATATGAAGATAATCGAGAACAATTGTTTCTTTCCAGAGCACCAAATTAACAATTGATTACTTTGAGTTTCATCAATTGAGAGAAATCTACAATGAAAATTTGGAAGGAGAAATATTTCAACTTCAAATATTTGAGATGTTGATCATATATTTTCAAATTATTTAACCCATAACAGTCACAAAGTCCCAAAATTTGACGATGTGGGCATAGACCTATAAAATTTTCAATTACATTAAAAATTGGGGACATTACAAATAGGAAGAGTTGTTTTTGAGGTCAAATAAGTTTACATTCTTATAATTATTTGAACCTACAAAATGTGTAATGGGAGTTGATGATGTTATATTTTTAAGTATGAACACCATAAGTAACAAAAGAATTAAGTACAATTTAACTTCATTTGTTTTTTGGAAATAGTGAGCTTATTAATGTTAGATTTTGTATTTTCATATTCATTTTCTACATATGTATTTGTGATTGTGATTGTGGCTCCATATTAGTAGTTATGATGCCCTTGGTGTAACCTTGATAGACAATACTCCATCATGCTAGCAGACGTGTACCCAAATGAGATGGTGGGGCCAGTAGTCACATGTCCATGAGGGGTTCATCTTGAATGGTTAGGATAGCAACCAAATGTGTAAAAGGGGGTTCACTTGGGCCCCTTTTTTAGTTGGATGCATGCACAATTTAGTGCAATAGTTCTTTTGTTCTTAGTTACTGCTCAATAGAGTGGAGTTGTAAAATGAATGAATATGGCATTGATGGAATAAGAGTATGCTTAGCTGTATTGACATGGAACATAAGTTATAGGTAGAAGTGGTTTCTATAGCTTCTTACCTAATGAATAGGTTTCCTTCCTCAATTCTTGTGGATAAGATTCCTATGGAGGCTTGATAGGCCAAAACCTTGACACTAGTAGAATTTGGCAAATAAGTGACTAGGTGACTAAAACTTTTAGTCACATGACTAAAATTTTGAGTCACGTGACTAAAACTGATCATGATCTAAATTTTTTTTGCAATTCACAAATATAAATTACTAAATAAATGACCAATTTTGTCATCGGGTAAAATGACCAAATAAATGACTAAATAAATAACCATATAAATGACTAAATAATTAGTCACCTTTATAATAAAAATGAATAAATAAATGATTAATACTCCTTTACACATTATCATTTGATAATATAATATACTTATATTCTTAGAAGTTGCATTTCACCAATAATGTGTGTTCGCCAATAAACTTATTGTTCGAATGTTATTCTGGCCACTATTTGCCACTAGTTTGTCCCATTTTCTTTCTATAAGATAAAAGTCAAATTCTTTCCTTTTTACATCAAATGAAACCCTTAAACTTTATTAGATAACACAAGAGGCCCCATGTGATTTCTAAGGAATTTGACACTAGAGGATTCATACATAAAACATGAAAACACATATATTTAGATTATCAAATAAACTCATCTTAGAAACATCTTTTAAGAAATGAAATATGAAACAATAAGTGCATGATCAATAAATATACTATACCAATGTGAAATGTATATGAAATAAATTAAACCTTCACTATATACACACAAGTATGATGAATTTACAGGAAAACATACATGAGTAAACATCATCCAACAAATCAAACCTAGGGCTTTATTAAAGGACATGTATCATGATTATATCATTCATTACAGTCATCATTGCATCTAGGTGAAGTATTGGGCATTCTCAGGAGTTAAAATATTTTATGAGTTGTGGTTCATAGTGTTTCATGAGTAGTGATTCAAATTTTTGGGAGGTTATATTTTTTCATGAGTTGTGATTCACAATGTTTCATAGGTAGTGGTTCACAAGAACCCATATCTCATGAGAATGAATGGTTACACTTTATGCACATTGCATTTAGGTGATGCTCACTAAGGTGAAGCATTGGGCTTCTTGGGATTTCACCCATTGCAATAATTATCCAATTCAAGTGTGCTTAACTAATTCTATTTTCAAGCTATTTGCATGTATCATAACACCATTTGATTTATAAACTTCATGCTGAGTTACTTTGCTGATTTATTGATTGTATTATATTATTATCCCTACTTCACCATGTATCTAATTAATTAATCAATCTTTCATTATGTATGCATATATATAATTAAATTAAACAAATAAATACAATTATGCTTGTAGTCAAATTTCCATAGCAACTGTAAGTTGATTGGTAAGTCTAGATCTCACATCTTCTTGGCATTTTTGTCCATTTAGATGTTGTCAGAAAACAAAAAAATTAGAAGGGTCTTAGATATTCTATAATTATTTCATGTAAAAGATAATATCCAAATAAATAAAGGGGTAATATATTAACTCTTTTGTGTTTTGACATCTTATTTCTCAAATTCACTTTGAGAAGGAAATGGAGGAAAGGAGGGAAATTTGATGATTCCAAAAAAGCCAAATTCACTTTGAGAAGGAAATGGAGGAAAGGAGGGAAATTTTGATTGACTCCAAAAAGCCAAATTCGAGTTCAAAGGGAGTTAACAGAAAAAGCCCCAGTCATGCTCGTAAGAATGCATGGGCATCAATGGACACAAAAATGGTGGCCATGGATAGTGTTTGCATTTCCACCTATAGGTTTTTTTTTTTAAAAACAAAATGAAAAAGAGAAGAACTTGTTTTGTTCTTGGCTGGAAACATTACGTGCAGATTGGTGCTTCTATCTTTGAATGCCTTTTAAATTTTGTTATCAATCATGATTTGGGTGTAGGCTGCAATTCATTTTAACTGGCTATAAAATTATGATTCTAGGGACAACCAACCATTTCAGTTAATGATAGACTCAAACTTTTAGGTTGCAGGTAAGTCAGAAAATTTATGTTGTTTGTTTATTAGGCCTTAGATTGAGCAGTTTGTGTCTTATGAGGCATTTTCCTACCTACTACTTCTTTCAATGTTGTAATTATTTGGGGATATTTGATATCATTTGGATTAACAAATTTTTGGGGTCTTTCGACAGAGAACAAAAGAGAAGGTTAGCAAAACTGGAGATGGTGTTAGTTGCAGCCAAGAAACAAGGTTTTGTTCCTAAGCATTGAGTGGTCGATAATGTAGCAATAGCAGGAAAAAGGTTAATGGCTATAATTGGTATCATGACATATTTTGATCATAAATCTCATAGGGACTCTATACAGAAGTCATGGATGCCAACAGGTATTTCCCATTCATATTTTTCTATGATCCTATCTTTTATATTCTTAAAATTGTTCATGATCTTGATTATTTGAAATCAACTCACCAATGTTTCGACTTGCAACAAAAGAAACTTTTGTTGCAAAAAATTTATTTGTCTAATTTTATGTTTATTTCTGGGAGGATATAATAAATTTATATCACATTCTTGATTCTTTTCATAGAGGCATTTTATCAAGTGCAGTGCATTATGTTTCCTTATATGGATTGAAATTTTGAACGGAAAGAATTTTCTATTATTCCAATCTTTTTCCAAGTCAATTAATAAATTAGAGAAAAAAATAACCAAATCTTTGTCTTAATTTGATATTCAAGTGTGGGTAACATTGAATGGTAAGATTGTGTTTGGATGTTGGAGAAAAACCTATAATCAAAGAGTGTTCATCTAAGATTATATGACAATTGAAGAGAGAAACTGTAATTATGAAAGATTGAGTTTGAACTTTGAAGAGGACAGTTTCTCTTTCTTTTTTCATATTTGGTTAAACATTTTAGTAATGAATGATGAAACATGAAGCAGTGCCAATTTTGAGATTAAACTATTGGAGAATGAAAAAAGAAAATGCTAAATATAGAAGTTATTATATCTCATGAACAAGAAGAGTGGTGACTATTCTCAATTAGGGTGTAGAGCTTCACTGGTAATGGCTCAAGAAATCCATCATTTTATTGACCAATAACAATACCATGCACCCTTTGCAAAGCTTCTTCAGTAGAAACCTTTGAAATTTTTTAACCAATATGCATATGCTATGTACTAATCAATATATACACCACACACCATTGTCAAATGTTAGTTGTACCTGTTACCAAACAACAAAAACCCACATCCCTTGCCAACCAATATTTTAAGATGGACAAATTACCCAAAAATCTTCTTTAGATCTTCTAAAATGTTTGATCCAATCAACCAACAAATATCTGCAATATATAAATAAAAAGAGAACGCAAGAAAAAAACCTTGTATTACAAAAACATCCCATAATATTGTATGGAATAGAGTAGAAATTCAATAAAAATGCACCTCATATTTTCAAAAATAGGTAACTAAAAATTGAGATTATCATTATGTTTCTCCTTAGATGGAAACTACTTGATCCCAGTATAAGAAGGAGATCCACTGAAATGGAGCTACCTGCTTTGAGATTTTTGTTTTCATCAAATTGTAAAATGTGTGATATCTTGGAAATCAAGACTGAGTGTCTATTTCTTTATGATTTTTATTGCAATATCCTTCATGCCTGACCCTTGTGTACACTTGCTATTTGTGTTGGGCCTTCAGAGTGATTTAATAGAGCAAGTGCTGGAGGAATGTAGCGAACACCATGTTTAACTTGAAACTCATATGGGGTATGTTATTTTCCTTGTATCATACTAGTATAATGTGTATTAGAAGCTCTAAAGTGATTTTTATTATCATTTTATTACTTTTCATTTCCATCTAGGTATTTCAATTTTTCATTCCCGGTGAGATTATTAGGGTTAAGTGTCTTGCAAGTGTCTTTTGGAAAACATATGGATGTTTTGAGATCCCTCCAAGGGTGGATATTGTTTGTTACATTTAACATTGTTATGCATGGATTACAATTCAGCTCTTTGATCCACTATAATAGCTTCTATTGTCTCTACTTTTGTCTTCTTTTCTTTTTGTCTTTCAATGGCTTTTGGAAGACCTGCATAATTCTTTATAGTTATCATGTGAAAAAGGAACCTAAAAGCAAGTAATGTTTCTTTTACAAAATATTTATATCTAATGGGATAAGGATTTTTGCATTAAAGAAGCTTTATTTTGTAAGAAAGATACCTATTGTCTATGTATATGTTTATTTGTTAGTGCAGAAGTCCCACTATTTCCTATCTATGCCATTTTGCTTGGCTATTCAAGACCATTTATCCTTTTAGCCTATGTCCTTATGAAGGATCAGTGTTTAGGGTTGTTAGCTTTGAGTTTTTCATAGTTGTATATGCTCATTATGCATATTTATTCAGTACCTAGGTCATATCATTTAAAGTACTATCTACTTTTTCTTTATCCTTTTATCCTTAATTGCTATATGTTAATTCCATCGATTCAGACTTGAATGCATTTGTATGATCTCTATCATTATTTTGAATGTCCTCTCCTCAAGTCCTAAATTCTTGAAGGTTTACAAGATTTGCAAAAAAATTGGAATACTAAACTACTAAGTAGTTTTCTAACCCTAGCAAGAGAATGTTGATCTCTAAGTTTTGTTCATCATTAGTGTCCCACACTTAGTCATTTATCTAAGCAGTTCAGCCGGTCATCACTACGGTTGAGCTATCTAGTATAGGCTGAGCTATCTAGCATAGTCATTGCTGAGCAGATAATATTAGTCAAGTCACACAGTTACCAAGTTCAATCCATGCCGAGCAACAGAGTCTTTTTATGCCGAGCAAGACAATTTTGTTATGCATGTCAGAAATGACACCAATTTTGAGGTAAACTATTTTGGGTTGACTTACCTAAGCATTTAATGTTTTCAACTAGATAATTATGCATTTAATTATTTGATCCCACTACATGGCATGGAGCCAATTAGAAAATTGGATTGCCCCAGAAGCATAAGCATTTGATCCTGATCATTGATCTAGATCTAATTGACAGATCCATAAATTATATTAAGATTGCTTCTTAACCTAATTCAAGAGAGAGAGAAGGTGAATACGTACATGAGAGATGTGCAAAGGGTTGTTTTGAGAGAAGAAACATAGATTTAGCAGAGTGAAAGTGCAGTGAGTGGTAGAGTAAAGATATATTAGATTATTAGATCAAAGAAGGTATTGAAAAGAGGAGATCTGTTATCAGCATCAGAGTGCATTTCAAAGGATCAGATCTTGAGACATTCTAACAGGTGTATCAGGTGAAATCTCTTAATAGAGTATTTCTAACAGACCTTTCTAAACCTCTTAGCCAAGTCCTTACTTTGTTGTAAGTTTAAATCCTTTTACAAGGTAGATTGTAATGATCTGTAGCTCTTAACCGGGTAGACCTTTAACCAGGTAGATTACATATTGTGATAAAAAATTTGTAGCGCTAACAGGCACACTTTATTGCTGCAATAGTGAAGATTTTTGTGGGTGTCATCCCCACCCCAGTTTTACCTTATTGGTTGACTCTTAAGAAAATACACTATAAGACCCTACATTCTAATGGCCCCTAACCATAGATCAATTCTACTATGCCTCCTATTTAACCTCATTATTTATTTTTCCCTTAAAAGATCCATCATGCACGAACCTACTATTATTAGAATCAATCCTTCACTTACTTTTCCTAGCTTTCCTTTAAAATCCCCATCAACACCCATTCCCTCTTAAGAAAGAAAAGGTAGATAAGAAATATGGGTCAAATACAAAGCATTAAACACCCATTTATAAACTAAAGCAAGTAAATGAATTGTACTTATTTCTACACATGGTTCTTTTTTGAATGGGGACCCCATTAAAAGTTATGAGAGACGTTTATACAACTCAATCCCATTCACTTTCATGCTGTAATGACAAAAGTGTGTACAGTTGGAAGGTTAGGTTTGCCTTAACAAATTTGATTTTTAATTACATTTAATTTCCACTATGCATTCATTTCATGTGTCCCTCCCATGTGGATGTCAATATCCCAAGATTCCAATTTTATTCCTTGCTTACCTCACCACCTCTCATTTCCACACATAAATAACTAAATGAAGCTAATACATCTTCCTTCCAAAATTTAAGTTGAAGAAAAAGTCACAAACTCTAATTTATTAAGTATTAAATAAATAAAACAAAACTATAATGTTGTAGCATTAGGTTTTTGGGCGGAAAATGATTAGAATTGTTCCCATTCTAGTTGGGAAGTGTGCATGCTTTTACACCTCGGTAGGCGCAAAAACAATAATTGAATACAATACGTATCTTTGCAAATGATTATTGTTGTGCTTAACGATAACCTACATTTTATTAATATGGATTTATTATTATTTTATCAAGAGAGAAGATCATTTCAAAAACTCTTCTTCACGCATTCTAGACGAACATGAGGTGTTTCAAGAGTTAATCGCGGAACAAATTTTAGGATTTCATTTTTATAGTGCATATGTTTAGGAAGCAACATTGTCATTTGTCATTTTTAGGGTTAATTTGGTATTTTTCTAAGATTTTTAAATGAAGAGGTTGAATTTTTGAGAAAAATTATTATGGTTTTATTTATTTATTTTTGGTAAGTTGAGTATTTAGATTGTAAATGGTGTTAGTTTGAAAAAAGTGTATCAAGTTATGTACCATTATATGATTGATTGAATCTTTGATTTGACTTGTGAAAAGGAATATATTTGTTCATTTATTAGATGTAAACATTACAACAATTGCTCTTTTACAAATGCATCAAGAGAGATTTCTTGTTGCATAAGAACGTGGTGATTATTGGGCCATGTATACCATGTATGGTGATTGGGTCATCTCCCCTTTTTGGTAGATGGATATTAAATTGAAATTTAATTTCAAGTTTTAAATTTTTGGGATATCATATTCAACTTTGTCTTCAAGATTTACAAATTTTTGTGTTTTCTTTCAATTTTTTAATAATGTAGAAAAATAAATTGTACTTCTTATTTAAATTAATTAAGGATGAGCTTTTCCCATGTAAATGGGGTTAGAAAGGTTGATCTTTCTTGCAACCCTTGTGCTAGTGTGGTTTGGCAAAATGCAGTTGAGGGCTAGATCAAAGATAACTTTGATGGGGCCTCTAGAGGCAACCCAAGGAATAGTGGCATTGGATGTGTGTTACAGGATCATAATGGGAAGATCTTAAAAGAAAAAAATTAAAATTTGTTGGGGAGAACAAACAATATCACAAAATTCAAATCCATCCTACTTGAATTAAGATGAGGTCTCGAAATAAATGAATTCACCTAATAAATGAACAAATATATTCCTTTTCACAAGTCAAATCAAAGATTCAATCAATCATATAATGGTACATAACTTGATACACTTGTTTCAAACTAACACCATTTACAATCTAAATACTCAACTTACCAAAAATAAATAAATAAAACCATAATAAATATTTCTCAAAAATCCGACCTGTTCATTTAAAAATCTTAGAAAAATACCAAATTAACCCTAAAAATGACAAATGAGAAATGACAATGTTGCTTCCTAAACATATGCACTAGAAA
Source organism: Thuja plicata (assembly GCA_018584345.1). Taxonomy (NCBI): domain Eukaryota; kingdom Viridiplantae; phylum Streptophyta; class Pinopsida; order Cupressales; family Cupressaceae; genus Thuja; species Thuja plicata. The sequence continues at coordinate 523,554 of MU225435.1, forward strand.
AATGAAATCCTAAAATGTGTTCCGCGATTAACTCTTGAAACACCTCATGTTCCTCTAGAACGCGTGAAGAAGAGTTTTTCGAAATGATCTTCTCTCTTAATAAAATAATAATAAATCCATATTAATAAAATGCAGGTTATCGTTAAGCACAACAATAATCATTTGCAAAGATACGTATTGTATTCAATCATTGTTTTTGCGCCTACCGAGGTGTAAAAACATGCACACTTCCCAACTAGAATGGGAACAATTCTAATCATTTTCCGCCCTAAAACCTAATGTTACAACATTATAGTTTTGTTTTATTTATTTAATACTTAATAAATTAGAGTTTGTGACTTTGTCTTCAACTTAAATTTTGGAAGGAAGATGTATTAGCATCATTTAGTTATTTATGTGTGGAAATGAGAGGTGGTGAGGTAAGCAAGGAATAAAACTAGAATCTTGGGATATTGACATCCACATGGGAGGGACACATGAAATGAATGCATAGTGGAAATTAAATGTAATAAAAAATCAAATTTGTTAAGGCAAACCTAACCTTCCAACTGTACACACTTTTGTCATTACAGCATGAAAGTGAACGGGATTGAGTTGTATAAACGTCTCTCATAACTTTTAATGGGGTCCCCATTCAAAAAAGAACCATGTGTAGAAATAAGTACAATTCATTTACTTGCTTTAGTTTATAAATGGGTGTTTATTGCTTTGTATTTGACCCATATTTCTTATCTACCTTTTCTTTCTTAAGAGGGAATGGGTGTTGATGGGGCTTTTAAAGGAAAGATAGGAAAAGTAAGTGGAGGCTTGATTCTAATAATAGTATGTTTGTGCATGATGGATCTTTTAAGGGAAAAATAAATAATGAGGTTAAATAAGAGGCATAGTAGAATTGATCTACGGTTAGGGGCCATTAGAATGTAGGGTCTTATAGTGTATTTTCTTAAGAGTCAACCTTGTTCCCTAACCCCACATCTCCACCATGTTCTCTCTCCAGTCAACCTTCAAAATGGAAGTAGTTAGGTCATGGCAATGAATGGAACATTTGGGAGGTAGGGGAAGCATCAGTTAAAATGTATAAAGATGGACACTCTAACCGATATGGTAGCTTTGGCCACCAACATGGAATTGCAGATGTAACAACATAGCAAACCCTATGTACAGCAGTTGGAAACACTAACTGGGAAAAGATAGCTAGCTTGGAACACGGGAGTGGTTGGGGTTCAAATACCTTAATTAATTTGGGCTCTGCTGAGAAGGAAGAGATGCCCCATGGCTCTAGGTGGGAAATGCCCAGTTCTCTGGGCAGATCAAATGAATGGACAGAAGGGGGGCCTTCGCACCCTCAAATTGGCTTTCAAGAAAATGACTCCGCTGTGATGGAGGAATGAATATTCAACAATGGGTGACATATTATATTCTGAAAGCAGACATTTGGGAAAAATTTTGTGTATTGTATTAATCGACTATGTCCTAAACTTTTTTGCCCATGTGGAAAATAATGTAGTTCGGGTATTTTAGTTAAAATATATATTTTCTAAATGTAGTTGAATCAAATTTTGTACCAGAACCGACTAACAGAGCCAATAATAGGGTCAACCAACAAATAACACCAACCAATTGAACTGACCAGGAGAAATCGACGAGCATTACTGACCAGCTGAACCAACAAGCATAACCAACCAAAATAGATTTTGTATCAGAACCAACGAGCACAACCAATCAGCTGAACCGACCAGTCTAAACAATTTGGAAGGTGTATAATGAAATATTGCTCAATGTTGTTAGATGGTGATTTTGTATTCGAATGGAATTACCCGAATATTTTTTATTGTCACAACATCTCTTTGCTATATTGTATTTGAGCAAGAATTCTGGGTTTTCTTGCTGATTCTTTCCCTGGTGAGCTCTTGAACCAGCTTATTTTATATTATATTAATAAATATATTCAGTGGCTAGCCCACTTTTTCTTTAAAAAAAAGCATTTTAACAGGAGAAATCATTTTAATGGAAACATAAACAACTCTATAGATTACGTTTCCACTACGAGATGCCCCCAAAAAAATACAACTCAAGGGAAATAAAACATAAACATACACAAGAACACAGAAGGGATCTACCTACTGTGGGGTCAGTATGATCATAAGATAACATGTACATATAAATATGATATTATTGCCAATGAATTGACATCATTCCCCAAAGAAAGTAGAACTATAATCACAATGGAGGAAAGAAAACTTGACGGTTACGAAGAAGAATCTTTTCAGACCACAACTTGGAGACCAAAGAGAATTAGTGCTACCATGTCGCAGATCCAAGAAGATTATACAAGGAAAACATTTACAAACAATAGCATATGTACAACATAACATGAAACAACATATAGAAGAGTAAAGATACATATAAAAGAATTGTACGACAGGTTTGATTCCTTTATCACCTTGCACCAATAGAGTAACAAGGGTCTTATAAAAGAATCTAACAAACATTTAGCAAATACATTACAGGAGAAGCACAAAAAAACATGCAAACACAAAAGGGGCTACCATAAAAGATAAGCCAATCAAGCACATTGTCGACCCTCCCCATCTTGGTTTATGTTATTGATGGAAGGTGGGCAATTCGCAAGAGGGACTATATCCAATACAATAGGAATGATAGCCAATTCCAAAAAAAGATCCTCTTGAGAATCACAATGCTCAATACTAGGTGTAATTGTTAACTGATTTGAAAGCATATGAGGTAGATCAATATCAAGATCAATGGTCTCATATTCATCACTAAGATCAATAGGATCATCGAGATTGTTGCCCTCATCAAGGTTGATTGAAATGGGTTCTAATATGCGAATAGGATCATCATATTCATTCATCTTAACATCTTTGTGAATATCAACATCTAACGCATCAGGCATGGGTTGATCAAAAGAAGGTAAGGAGTTATGAATAACATAAAAACAAGCTCTAACCTTAGCTCTATGCTTCTTATGATGTTCATTAGCAGATTTGTTACATTTAGCTTTGGTTGACATATTTTGAGAATTAGGAGAAATGACCACTGATTCCTTCACAAGTTTTATAAGAGGATTCTCAGTAGGTTGTAATGAAATATTAGAAGTTTGATTAGTAGAATTAGAAGTAATTGATAAAGGAGGTATGGAAGGAGTAGGCAAAAGCCCATGATTAGGATCTATCTGAGGCATGATTAACTCAACAATTTTGTGATGTTTGTAAGCTTGGTATGAGTGAAAGAGATGATCGAGGTGAGGAGGACCTGAATTTGGTAATGAAGGAAAAAAAAAATCAAGAGTAGCGCAATATCTAGGCCTAGAAGGTTGATTAATCATTTTTAATTCTCCATTATGATTGAACTTAAGACATTTATGAATGGGAGAAGTGATAGCATGCATAGAAGTTATCCAAGGTAAACCAAATTTGATTTGAAATTGATCAGAAGTAGGAATAATGATGAAGGTAGTATCTACAATTTTACCACAAAGTTCAACAGGTAAGTTAATAGAACCAAGTGCAGGATAAAGAAAACCATTACATGTTTGGATCCATACATCAGATGGATCATAACAATCATGTTGTAGTCCTTTCATAAAAATATTTTCCTCAGTAATGACATTTATTAGAGCTGTGGGTTCAACCAGACAACCATGAGTAGGTATCTTAGCAATCCTAGCATAGATATAAAGGGGACCATCGGGAGCCTTAATCATTTCAGAATCATCAAAGGTAATTAAAAGTTCCCTAGGTCACTTATCCTTAGTTTGTT
>MU225435.1:562590-578697 GCA_018584345.1 Thuja plicata
TAGGTGGCCCCCTCAGTCCTAGCACTCCCTCATTGCTCTATCCTCCAGGAGTGTGATCTTCTAGAAGATGCTTTGTAAGTTACTGCCCACTGATCTCGTGGCACATCTCTCTCATACATACCTCACCAGTACCTCTTCTCCTCCCAAGAATCTCCTATCATCCCTACAATTTCACACACACCTATATCTCTGATGGTACTAATAAACTATCATGACTCCTCCTTAGCCCTCTTTGCTTTGGATATAGCTGTATCTCAAGAGGAAATCATAGTATCCCTCTCTAATATCAACTTGTCCATCTGTATTGTGAGCGATGATCACTTGGAAATCCATGATTCTTGCTTTGTAGCCCATGCATCTCTATTGGTGTCTCTCTCAACCACTAGTGAGTCTATCTGGCTTGTAAGCTCTATAATGCACTGTCTCTACTGCCTATCATCCTCAAACCGGTCATCAGGCACCTGTATGTCATCCTCATGTGGTGGATCATCCCTGTCCTCATCCATCTACATTGGCATATCACTGAGATCCTTGTCAGCATCATCCCCATCCTCATTTCTCTCCTCATCCTCCTCATCGCTCTCCTCATCCTCCTCATCATCCTCCTCATCCTCCTCATCCTCATCCTCCTCCTCCATGCTCTCATCCCTGGCCATCCATACTCTTGATACTGACACCTCTAGATCTGTCAAAGGAACAGGCCTATGCTTAGCAAACCATCGAATATACTCATCTGTAGTCACTATATGTGTTATATCTGCACCCACTCCCCACTTTCTAGGTCATAACTACTCAAACTCCACGTATGCCACCTGAGGCCAACGCACTATGTCTAATGCCCTGATCTCAGCCCTTGATCAAGTGAACAATGTTGTACCTATTGATACTCCCTTCCTCTCTCAAAACTATCTACAAACTCTCTCTGGAAGCTAAATCTTGATCACCATGTGACCCATAATAGTCCTCCCAATGAGGTACCTCTTGTGTTAGTAGTAAGGTAGGTGATCTCTGTCATCATCCCATCCAGGGAAATCTCTATATGATCGCCATGTGAAATCTCTGAGAAGGTCTATCTCATGCCTAAAATATAATGTGTAGCCCAGCGGCCCCTATGCTGGTGCTCCCTGATAATAGTATATGTACGACATGTCTGGCTATATGATCCTTTGAGAAATGGGTTGAAAGATAGCTATGTGCTCATATGCCCAAACTTGCAGTAGTGTGATCTCGCTATTGATAGATAACCATCCCTTGTATGCTAACTGATGGAGCTGGTAATACGTCATCACCAACATACATGGACCCCATGCGAACACTGTGCCCTCCATGATCATGCGCTCTAGAACTCTCCCCTAGTAGATAGCAAATTTGTGGCCTTGTCTGTCAGGCACTAGTAGACATGCAATCACCCCACATATCACTGCAATTGACTTGTCATATTGTCTCACAACTATCTCCAACTGAATCTCATAATCCTAGATATCAAGGTCATCATCATAATTGTCAAACAATCTATGCAGTGTTGAGCTCCCTATCACAGGGTCATACTCTACTAACTCACCATGGATGGGAATCTTGAGGATGTGCCACCCATCCTCCAAAGTCACTCCTGGTAGGTGGAATGAGCTCGTCTTTGAATGCCACTACTCTGTAAGCATTGTAATCAAGCCTCAATTTGCCCTAATCTTAGGCATGTATGTGATATAGTATAGTCCTAGTGAGACTAGGAATTGCCTCTCATGACTACTCAATTGGTGCCGGATGTCGAGACACACCGGTCTGCTCTCCCGTGTCTATGGTATCGTGAACTCCTGCTGTAATCACCGTGCAAATTTGGTCAACTTTTTGTACTTTCTATTAATTTTTGACCAACCTAGGACCTATTTTGACCAACTTTGACCTAATTTTGACCTTTTTCTAGGGTCATGACCTATTTAGGAAAGTTTGGGATGGTTTAGGATCCCTGGACTCCATTTTAGCCCATTTTTAGACCTCTTTACCAACTGCGCAGTTTGCCTTACCAACTACACAACTTGGCTGACCAACTACGTAGGCAGTGCAGGTGGTCATCCCACGTGTGCTTGCTACACAAGTGGGCATGTGACCTACACATGTGGTTATGTGAGTTGTGTAGGTGGCACATGTGGAACCCTTGTGGACCTTATTTGACCCTTTTTTGACCCCTAAACTACCTAGAAACATGTGCAAACCCTAGAAATTATTGAGGGGCTCAGATGTACTCACCTTGAGTCTTGCATCAGCCAGCTGTTGATAGCTGTGCACTCATTCCGCACACTGATTATCCACTGGCACTCGATCTATTTTCCTTGCTCCAGAGCTCAAATTCCTCCAAATGTGAGAGTGAAAATGGCCTCCAAATCCCTCTCCAAGCCCTTTATAGCCTCTTGGTTTCCTTGATGGACATGCAACCCTTTCTTTTTGTATTTTCCGTGATGCTTTTTTCTCTCTACGCCTTGTATCTTTTGCATTTGACCTCTGATTTTTGATCTGTTCTTTGTTGTGGATCTATCTCATTATTGTCGATAAATTGACCTATCATTTACATTTATGGTCAATTTCTTGAGGGAGCACCTATGTATCCCATTATCACTGGGGCATGTTTTAATGCAATTTTCTTCAAGATTCTTTGACACAATGCTCATAATCACATTGTATCAAAGAGGTGCAAAATGTAGACACCTAAAAATGGTTTGAGCCTACTAGTCTACGTGTTTTAACATTTTTAGCATTACAATTGAAATGTTGTTTTGTTACCTAATTATTCCTGTATGTTGCGCATATGATCTTTATTATATGACAACATTGTGTCTTTCATCGATGATTGAATATTTCAAAATTGTTCAATTATTTACTAATATTTCTACCCTCTTTATCAAATCGATCATTTTTCCAATCGGTTCCGATCAATCCTAAACCGATCCTATTCGATCCTAAACCAATCCTATTCGATCCTAAACTATTCCAAATCATCCTAAATCAATTCAAGCCTATTCTATTCTATTCCTAATCATTTTCAGAATTGTTTAGACTCATTCCAACCATTCTGGGGCATTGTCCAAGATCATTAATGCCTAATTAACCCAATTTCCAAATCAATCAAAAGCCTATTCCAAATTCAATCAATGTTGTCATCATTTTAGGAGCATTGTCCAAATTCATCGGAGCTTCATATCCCCTTTATCAGCTATTTGATAACATTGTCAAAGTTCATCAATGTTATCGTTATCAATCTATCATAATCAATTCAATAGTGTTGACAAAGATCATCAATGCTATTTCTGATCATTATTATTTTGGGAACATTGTCCAAGTTCATCAATGTTTCCCCATTCCTATTTCAATCCTATGGCACCATCAAAGTTCATTGACATTATTCAATCATTTTCAAACATCATTATCGCGAGACTGTTGTCAAAGCTCATCGATGCCTTGTGATTTCCTAAACTATTCCAAAATCCTCAAAATTGATCCTAATCCTTATCAATATTACCAAAATCATTTCAATTATACATTAATACCTTCAATTTGATCGATAATTCACTAATTTATCCTCTTGGGATGAATAACCTAAGGTTTGTCCCAATTCTTTATGAATAAATCATATTTATTTATTCTTATCCTAAGTCTTAACAATTAATTAATTTTTAATTAATTAATTGGCTAATTCTAATTTATGGGATTTTACAATTTCATAAATGCTAATTTTGATTTGTGAGGAATATTGATTTATTTATTGAATTAAATCCTCCTAATCCCACCTAATTGTCATATCCCTTAATTGTGGTTCACATCCCTATTAAGGTGTTTCATGATATCTCCCATATATCTTCAATATCTTCAATATTTTCTTCATTCAATTTCCACCTAATCGTGCTTCCAAAATCCTACCTTCTTTTCTCTCCATTGTGCATTTGAGTTATGCACTCTAATTCACCTAATTGCTTCTCATTTTCTATAAAATGAGATGATTTCCTCTCTTTCAAGGTAGAACCACTATCTCCTAGTATTCTCACTATCAATTTGTGCTTTCAAGTTCTTTGTGCAATTGTGTTATTGTCAAAGAGCAATATAATCTACCTTTATGGAGAAGAAAGGAGAGCATTTGAGCATCATTTGAAGGGAGTTCTTATGTTTTCATTGCATATTATTTGTTAATTCCTATTTCAATGGCTCTAATGTTAGATTAGATAGGCTAACATATTATTTAGGGTGTGTGGTTACCTAGATATGCTATTCATGCCTTTTTCTAGTCTTACACCTTTTAGCTCCCTCAAAAAGACTGTCATATCCACAAGTGCATCTTCCATTCCATCACTAGGTGTCATGATTCGATCTAAATTTATTGATAGGCTGGAAAGACCACAAAATCTGATACCACTGTAATATACTGAATGCATAATGGCTAGAAAAGTCCTATAATACGCCACAAGATTTTCACATAGTACCACTTGGTACCTATACATGGCTTGGGCTCTTTTCTCATGTATGAAAAAATCATCGTACACCCCTTTTTTCTCTCCACTCGTATGACCAAATTATCCATATAGCACCTTTGACTCTCTTTCCATATGAAAACACTCTCCTTCCACTGTATATTAATATCCACCCTTCACCCGTATGATGACCACCCACACACTCTACCTCCACCCATCAGATGCCTTTACCTACATGGTCAAGTCACCATACATCCAAGTTGTACAGAAAAGACAAAGCCCATCTCGTATAGTAAGCACTCCCTACATGTACGACACTATTATGTCATTCTTCCAAGCTTAAATATCATCACTTGATACTAAGGCTGTGATATCCATGATAAGTATCTTTCAATCTGTACGGTTGGAAAATGATATTGAGAATGTACACAAAGACACATAAATTATATATTCAAAGACAACAAATGTGCAAGTATGTTGATTATAAATTTTTCTCTTATAGAGACTTCACAAATTGGACAATGAAGTACAAAGTGAAATATCTAAAGCGATATCTCCAACTGGAGACTAGGGTGAGGAATGACTCCCACCAAAATTATAAATATAGAATAAAAAGGGTCTTCCACCTCTGAAACTACACACAAGACTCAATTCCAATTGGAATCACAAATACACAAGAATAGATAACTCCACGATGATTACCTATGGTGCCAGCCAATGCCTTATAAAGGCCTCCAAGAATTTTCTAAAAAGTTACAATGGTCCGACATAACTTTATTTGTTATTTTATTACTTGAGCCCCCTTTATTTATTTATTAATTAAATAGATCCTTATGACATTATTTAAATTTTTGAACCACCTAACTAATTATTGTTATAATAACTGAGAGGGGGGGTGAATCAGTGGCCTCGAAAATCAATCCCTAAATCAACCCTTAAAACTCATTACCACTTTTAAGCCTCTAGTTATACTCAGTCCTACAAGATGAATTCCTTGAAATAATTTTAACAAATTTCTACTTGTCGAAATGATTTGTAAAAATTTCTTCTGTATGTTTACCGATAAGCAGTCTTACTATTTACCGAAAAATAGTAAATAACTAGTGTATACCGATCAATCCAAAATAACTTATGTGAAATGTAAAATAGTCAAGTAATGAAACATAAACACATAACACATGTGTTTTTAATGTGGAAACACTGTTAAGGGAAAAACTACTGGGACCTGTACCCCAAATTTTCACTCTTCTGAAGAGAGCTTAGTTAAGAGCCAACCCTATTAAAGGTTACAAACACACTATTAGGTGTGACCTTGTTAGAGGATTTAAAAGATAGTTTGTCACTTAGTATCTAGCATCTAATGCTACCATCCTTGATCAAACACTCACTTGGCCTATTAATAGGTATCAGGCATATCCAATTCTACTTTGTATGATCAAACTTTTTGACACTCCTTGGGATGTATCTCAATTACAAAAGACTTTTAAGTCCTGCTCAGTTAAGAGACTTGATGCTTCAATGGTTAAACTGAAATAGTAAATTGATCTGTTCACACATATAACTTGAATTGTAGATTTTTAGATCTATTGTAAGTGCATTACCTTTTTGATCAATATAATCAATTCAATAACTTTTCTCCACACTATTCTACTCTGTGATGTTGTTTCACTATTCATCAGTGTCTGTAGAATCTAGCTCTTTCCTCAGCTTGTTGATCAGGTCTGAATAAGACTTTCTTCTCCTTCAGAATCTCTTCAGTGTCTATTCTTTTTTCACTTCTCTTCACCCCTCAATTCATAATGAATTAGTTTGTCTCTTTATAAACATGATTTCACCATTTCTTGGCCTTTTTTATCTTGGCGTGATCAATAATTCTCATTAATTAGATTTAAAGAAAAACTCCAATTTTATCTCATAGAGATCTTCTTGCCAACTAGACAAAGAAGCTTTAAATCCTTTACTTATCTTGTTGATCAAAACAATGATAAGTATCAGTTAAGTCTATTTTTAGCTCTTGACAGCTAAGCATTTTGTCATTTCTGAACTCTCTATTCTTTCAGTCAATACTTCAGTTAGTCATTGGTGATAACTGACTGTTTCTTCGATGTGACTTCAGTTGTCTTCAAAATCTCCATCCATCGAGCAACACTATAATTCTGTCTATTGGGTTACATTGTTCTTTTCTCATTGGGCAACACTGTGACTTTTCTCATCGGTAATGCTATGCATTTTCTCATCGGGTAACACTGTGACTTTTCTCTTTTACTCTGTCTGTTGGTGTGCACTCTATCAGTGTATACAGTCACTTTGTGAATACTTGACTTATGTGCATTACTGATAGCATAGCCTTTGATTCATCAGCTCTTTGAAGTCTTTGGCAGTATGTCCATGACCATACAGATTATATCAAGTTAACATTAATGACAATACAATACATTAACTTATTTAATGTCTTGCATAAACTTTTTATGTCATGGTGATCATCAACTTAACAACTTCAAATATTCAATTAGTTATAGCTCATCAATCTCTCCCTTTGGCATTGTTGGAAACACACTACATTATCACACTATAATATCACTAATACAATATAAAATATAACAGTTGAAGTTTATCAAAACTACCAATCTTATGTACTATAATTGATACAAATATCTGGTCCTCGGTAAGTTCATATAACTTAGATTTGATTCTTGCAGCTTTCTCTCTGTCTTTAATCCCTTTACTAGATAGATGTAGAATATTTCTTTCTTTGATGTGATGTGTTCTTTAACTATTTCAAACTCTCTCCCTTTGACTATTCTCTTTTCTTTTTATGTCTCTTGTCAGCAATTCTTTCTCTTTGTATGTACTCTCCCTTTCTGGTTACATCTCTCCCTTTAGATAAATGTGATGGATATAATCTCTCCCATAGATATAATCTCTCCCTGAAGTGATAATGGATATAATCTCTCCCTTTGATAGCAATTCCAAACAAATATTTTTGACAGTAATGGCAAACAAATATTTTTGACAGTAATGCCAAACAAATCCTTTCTATCCATAATATACTCCTTGAATTTTCCAATCCATTGGCAATACAATAACTCTGGTGCTCAAAGTAGATAAATACCTTGTTGTGTATAGATTTATCTTTGAAGTCCATCTTTGTGCTTCCATCAACATGAATGATATTCTAGAAATATGTAGGTTGATGCAGCCTTCTAGTCATTTTACTGACCAATATACAAGGGTCTGACCCCTAGTCTTTTTCTCAAGTACTCAAATGCATCTTTGGGGAGTGGCTTGGTGAAGATATAAGCTAATTTTTCCTTAGATTGCACATACTCAAGTATCACTTATTTTTCTTGAACTTGTTTTCTCAAATAATGATACTTGATGGCAATATGCTTTTTTTTAGCATGCATGACTGGATTTTTGGAAATGTTTATTGCACTAGTATTTACACAATATATAATTACTGGTTCAAGGATTTTCATATGCATAGCCTCCAGTAATTGTTTGATCTATGCAATATTTGAGCAGTTTGCATAAGAAGCAACATAATTGGCTTTAGCAGTAGACTGAGAGATGCATCCTTGCTTCTTGTTGATCCATGTGACAAGTCTGTCACCCATAAAGAATTCTCCTCTAGTTGTGCTCTTTCAGTCATCAATATTTCCAGCCCAATCAGCGTTGGTAAAGACCTTAAGTTCAAATTTTCCTTCTCTTATATACCATAAGCCATATTCCTTTTTATTCTTCAAATATATTAGGATTCTTTTCACAGCAGTCATATGTGAATCCCTGGGATTAGCAGAAAATCTTGCAACTATTCCTACTGCATGTGCAATATATGGTCGTGTATGTACAACATACATGATTTTTCCAATCATCGATCTGTACAAAGTCTAATTTACGTCTAATGATTTGTCCTCCTTATTTAGCTTACATCTAGTTTCCATCGGTGCTCCAACTGGTTTGGAATCTTCCATCTTGAATATTTTTAGCACTTCCTTGATGTATTTGGATTGTGTAATGAAAATAGCTTCATCTTTTTGCATGATTTGTAGACCAAAAAAGAACTTGATCTCTCCAAACATAGACATCTCAAAATCTTTGCTCATTTCATTTGCAAATGATTTTTATAGCATATCATTGCCTCCAAACATGATGTCATCAACAAATATCTCAACAATCAAAATGTTAGCATCAGTATCTCCCTTCAAATAAATATTATTATTTTCACTAGTCCTTACAAATCCAATACTTATGAGATAGGAATGAATTCTTTCATACCAAGCTCAGGGTGCTTGTTTCAATCCATAAAAGGCTTTGTGTAGTTTACAAACCATGTTTATTTTATCTGGATCAACAAAACCTTGTGGTTGTTACATGTATACCTCTTCTTCAAGTATTCCATTTAGGAATGTAGACTTGACATCCATTTGGTATACCTTGAATCCTTTACATGCATCATAAGAAAGTAATATTCTCACTCCTTCTAGCCTAGCAATGGGTGCAAAGGTCTCTCCATAGTCAATCCCTTCTTCTTGTGTATACCCCTTGCATACTAGTCTTACTTTGTTTCTGGTGACTTCTCCATTCTTATTTAGTTTATTCTTGAATATAAATTTTGTACTGATGACATTCTTGTCATATGGTCTTGGCACAAGTGTCCATGTCTTGTTTTTCTTAATCTGTTCAATCTCCTCATTCATATCACTAATCCATTCATTATTATCAAGTGCAGCATTGACAGATTTTGGCTCAAAATCACAAATAAGACATCTTGTGTTTAGAGACTTACTTCTGGTTCTCATACCAGCCTTCTTGTCTCCAGTGATCTGGTTCTATGGATGGTTCCTTCTGACATATCTGGAAAGTACAGGTTTAGATCTTTGTCTATCATCTTGATCATCATTTTGTCCTTCATTATGATCTTCATCACTTGGTACATCATCTTGAGCAATATCCTGATTATCGATATTTGTAGCCTGATGCTCGGGTCTAATGATCTGTTGCTCAGAAGCACTACATTGATGGTCAAGTGGAGTGTCAGGTTCTTCATTGTAAACAAACCTGTTGTAGTCCTCTGGTTCTTTTGTGCTTTTCTTTTCAGTCTTTTCTTTAAATTCATCTATCTTTACATTTGCACTTTCAACAATTTTGTTAGAGGCTTTATTGAGACATTTATAATCCTTTCTCTTGGTGGAATACCCTAGAAAGATTCCTTCATCACTCTTAGAGTCAAGCTTTCCATTTCTATCATCTTTTAAGATATAACATTGACTGCCAAAATTTTTGAAGTAACTTACATTGTGTGTGTATCCATACCATAGCTCATAAGGTGTCTTCTTGGTGTCTTTCTTCAATTGTACTATGTTCAATGTATAAATAGCATTATTGACAATTTCCCTTTAGAAGATTTGGTTGATGCCTTTCTCTATCATCAGTGTCCTTGCACAATCAACTATGGATCTGTTCCTTCTTTCAACAATTCCATTTTGGTGTAGTGTTCTCAGTGTAGAGACCTATCTTTTGATTCCATGCTCATTACAAAAGTTAGTGAATTCATCTAAAATAAATTCCCCTCCTCTATCTAATCTTAAGCATTTTAATTATTTACCACTTTGTTTCTCTACCATTTCTTTGTACCATTTAAACATCTTAAATGCTTTAGATTTATCTTTTAGAAATGTTATTGTCATCATTCTAGAGTAATCATCAACAAAGAGAAAAAAATATCTATCACCATAATAACTCTTTGTCCTCATAAGTCCACATAGGTTAGTATGGACTAATTCTAGAATGGCATCAGATGTATGTGTTTTTTTTTTTAAACTAGACTTTGTCATCTTACCTTTTTGACATTTTTTGCACATGATATTTTCAAGCTTAATCATCGTCGGTAAGCCTCTTACATTTCTCTTTCTGCTTATTTTTATCAGGTTGTCAAATTTTACATGACACAATCTTTTGTTCCACAACCATATATCTTCGTTTCTAGCCATTAATCAAGTGGTGTCAGTATCATTCAAATAGAATAAGTTACCTTTTGTCTGCTCATTGGTACCAATCAAACTTCTTGATTTATTGAAGATCTTTGCCTTCTTATTTTCAAATTCTACTTTGTGACCTAAATTATTCAACTGAGAAACACTCAATAGATTATAATTCAATCCTTTCACCCAATAATCATTTTAACATTTTATCAGGTTATTTGACATTATAGTTCCTTTACCTTCAATTGGACAAGGTGTGTCATTATCCATTCTTACTGAAATCACTATTATAGTATTCAAAAGTCTCAAACTTTTATTTTTCACCGGTCATATGGTAAGTGCAACCACTATCTATGATCTAGACATCATTTTTACTAACTTTAGATATGAGTGCAGTTTCTACATACCTTTCTTCATCATCACTGAATCATCTTTTACTACCATAAACACCATCTCGATGTCTTCATCAGATTTAGTATCAGTATCTTCATCTTTGCATTTTTCTAGGTAATTGGCCTTCTTTCCTTTGTCCTTGTAGTCTCAGGTATCTCTTCTTTCTGATTGTCAGTTGCTTCTGTAAACACCTCTATCATACTTCTTGTCAAATGACCTATCATTACTTCTGTCATCTTTTCTTTTGTTAGGACATCTTGCAGCAAAGTGTCCAATCTCTTTACAATTAAAACACACAAGTGGTAATTTACCTTTGTATTTACCTTTGCCTCTCTGCATTCTTCTAGCCATAAGTGCTTCAATTTCATCAAGATCTTCTTCTTCACTTTCACTATCACTATTTTTCTCATAGTGTGTTTATGACTTGATTTACTTATTCTCAATGAAGATTTGAATGCAGACTCTATGTTTGTTAAGACACTCTTATCAAAGTTGTTCTTCTCAAATGAAATTAGTCTTCCAATCAAACTATCTAGAGTAAAATTGTTATTTTCTACTGCTCTCATTTCTTGTATGGTAGATACTCTAATAGCATAAGTAGGCAGTAAGGTTCTTAGAATTTTACTTACCACTATATCCTCATCTAGTACACCTCCAACTCCTCATATAGCATTGACTACCTCTTTGATTCTTGTGTTGTACTGTGTGATGTTTTCACCTTTCTTAATTATGAGATCATCAAAATTTCCTCTAAGGCTTTCTACCTTGGCTCTCAGAATATTTTTATCACCACCATGTACAAGCTTCAATTTGTCTCACATCTTCTTTGTAGTTGTGCGTGCTTTGACATCTTCAAATTCAGCATTAGAGAGTGAGGAAGCAAGCTCTATCATCATGCAGTTGTGCTCATACTTCTCTCTCATTTTTTCAACTGTGGGTGCTCCTATGGGAAACACATATTTAGTATCTAAGTATTGAGTAACATCATTTCCAATACCTGATAATTGGAGTCTTATTCTACTTTGCCATGAAGCAAAGTTGTCTTTGTTCAACTTGGGCACATCTTGTCTGTTCATCTTGTGATCTTTAGCTTAGGTCTTGAAACCTTTCTTCTAAGCACACAAGATCTAATACCAATTGTTAGTAATAACTTAGAGGGGGGGTGAGTCAGTGGCCTTAAAAATCAATCCTTAAATCAACTCTTAAAACTTATTACCACTTTTAAGCCTCTAGTTATACTCAGACCCACAAGATGAATTCCTTGAAATACTTTTAAAAAATTTCTACTTGTCGGAATGAGTTGTAAAAATTTCTTTTGTATGTTTACCGATAAGCAGTCTTACTATTTACCGAAACAAAGTAAATAACTAGTGTATACTAATCAATCCAGAATAACTTATGTGAAATGTAAAATAGTCAAGTAATGAAACATAAAAAAATAACACATGTATTTTTAACGTAGAAACCCTGTTAAGGGAAAAACCACTGGGACAAGTACCCCAAATTTTCACTCTTCTGAAGTGATCTCGGTTAAGAGCCAACCTTGTTAAATATTACAAACACACTATTAGGTGTGACCTTGTTAGAGGATTTAAAAGATAGTTTTTCACTTAGTATCTGGCATCTAATGCTACCATCCTTGATCAAACACTCACTTGGCCTATCAATAGGTATCATGCATATCCAATGCTACTTTTTATGATCAAAAATTTTGAAACTCCTTGGGATGTATCTCAATTACAAAAGACTTTTAAGTCCTGCTCAGTTAAGAGACTTGATCCTTCAATGGTTAAACTGAAACAGTAAATTGATCTGTTCACACATACAACTTGAATTTCATATTTTTAGATCTATTGTAAGTGCATAACCTCTCTGATCAATATAATAAATTCAATACCTTTTCTCCACATTGTTCTACTCTATGATGTTGTTTCACTATTTGTCGGTGTCTGCAGAATCTAGCTCTTTCCTCAGCTTGTTGATCACGTCTGAATGAATACTTTCTTCTCCTTCAGAATCTCTTCAACATCTATTCTCTTTTCACTTCTCTTCATCCCTCAATTAGTAATGAATTAGGTTGTCTCTTTATAGACATGATTTCACCATTTCTTGGCCTTTTTTATCTTGGCATGATCCACAAGTATTTACAATTAGATTTAAAGAAAAGCTCCAGTTTTATCTCATAGAGATCTTCTTGCCAACTGGACAAAGCAGCTTTAAATCCTTTACTTATCTCTAGCTTTATCTTGTCGATCAAAAAAATGATAAGTATCAGTTAAGTCTATTTTTAGCTCTTGACAGCTAAGCATTTTTTCATTTCTAAACTCTCTGTTCTGTCAGTCAATACTTCAGCTAGTCATCAGTGATAACTGATTGTTCCGTCAGTGTGACTTCAGTTGTCTTTGGGATCTCTGTCCATTGGGAAACACTGTAATTCTGTCTATCGGGTTACACTGTGCTTTTCTCATCAGGAAACACTATGACTTTACTCGTCAATAATGTTGTACATTCACTCGTCAGGTAACACTTTGACTTTTCTCTTTTACTTTGTCCATCGGTGTGCACTCCGTCAGTGTATACAATCACTTTGTGAATACTTGACTTATATGCATTACTGATAGCATAGCCTTTGATTCATTAGTTCCTTGAATTCTTTGGTAGTATATCCATGACAATACAGATTATATCAAGTTGACATCAATGACAATATAATACATTAACTGATTTAATGTCTTGCATAAACTTTTTATGTCACTGTGATCATCAACTTAACATCTTCAAACATTCAATCAGTTATAGTTCACCATTATTTCACTCCATTAATTTGGGGGCATTACACACATACACATACACATCCACATGCACATGCACCTACACCTATACCTTCACATGCACATGCACATACACATACACATACACACATATGTTTAAACATTACTAATAAAGTGTTTATATTTAAAACTTGAGAAATTTTACTAAGAAACAGTTCTTAGAGAAAATATACAAAATTTATAAAATAAAATCATTTATGTTCAAATTGAAATATTTTCTCTATTCTATTGATAGTTTGACATCTATACTTATTTGAATAATTAAATTTATTTGGTGAGTTATGTTGTAGAGTTATTGAGCTATTGAGGACATGAATTCCTTTATAGGGGGATAAATGTTATGATTTTTCATAGAAGTGAAATAAAATTAGTTTTGTATGAAATAACCTTTTAAAATTTGAAGGGAGATATAAAAAATGAAGGATATTATGATTATTTGGTTATGAAGGATATTAATCAAGAAATAAATTCTTTTGCAAAGGGGAAGAATAAATACATTTATTAATAATTATTAAAGAGAACCATTATAAAAGGGTGTGATGGATTGAAAGCCACCCCTTAAGGCTTATAATAGCATTTTAAATTTCAACCTCATACAATTTAAACCACTTTTTGTGCCCTTGCCTAAGTTTATCCTATTCTAACTCTTATCCAGACTAATTTCTGATCAACATACTACAAATTTGATGTCATGTGTTTGCATGGTGATCTAATTCATTGTCTCAAACTAAGTGTACTTCATTATTGTTTATTTTCCTTATTTATGGTAAGTATAAGACACCTAGGGTACCCTCGACCTAATAAATGGTTCTTAGGGTGCCATTGAGCCACCAACTTGAGCCAAATTTGAACATGTTAGTGTTGGGTTCCCACTAGTTGTTCCTTGATCCTAATGTCAAAATATGATTTTTGGAGGTCAACTTAACTCATGAAATACCTTAAGAACCTTGTATAAGAGAAAAAAATTCAATTCATTTCACACCCAATACATTAAATATCAAGAAATTATCAAGTATTCAAGGCAACATTTCATCCCCTCATATTCTTCAATTCTTCTTCAGATCTAAGCATTGTGGAGTAGCAAGTTGCAACAATTCCAATGTAAGTAAGTGTTCATAATTGATCTCCTTTATGTCTTTTCATGTCATTTTATTGCATCAACATTTGTGATCACATTCAAAGAGAATTACATCATCAAGTATGAGGTATAACATTCAACATCCTACTTCAGAGCTTCATTTCCAATTTATCAATTTTAATGTTAAGGTTAATTCCAAAACCGAGGTTTGACATAGGCAAACCCCTATCAATCCAAAAAATTCTCTCTTTTGCATGTGTAGGTGATAATATTTGAATACACAAATATGAAATGAAGAAGAGAATACATAGGCCTATAGATTGAAATTTTGTAGAGCATCTCTCCTAGCAGTATCTAGGGACTAACACTTTTCTGACAAAACTTTTAGGAAATATTCTAAGCAACGTAGTTATCTCAGAAACACAATTTCCATTCGCATTTGACTTTCCTAGGTCAAGGGAGCTCAAGGAAACATTGACCTCCTAATTTCAACCCAAATTTCAAATACAAGTTCTATTTTTATCCTCTTTCCAAATCTATAATCCTTGTCTATATATTTATTCTAAGATTTTTTGTGCATGTTAAATACTCTAAATTTCTCATCTTTAGCCCTATATGTAGCATCCAAATCTAGATCTTTTTATAGTCATTTTCAAATCAAATAAGGACTACTGGACCTACCTTGTGTACAATCCCTTTTTATTTTATTTGAGGTTGAACCAAGTGGATACACTCTCCTTAATGTATTCAAGTGGGAATATGCCTAGTTCCTAGTTGGTGTGCATAAAGTAGTGAGCTTCCATTTTCCCCACATTAAAATTTCACTAGTTTATGCTTGCAAACTAGGAACTAGCAATATTTACACTTCATTACACTTATATAAAGAATTTATGTGATATTTTACACCTATTTATGGATTTTATTTCTTTTTATCATTTTCTTTATATCCTTATCCCAATTTGAGCCTTATTAGCGTTTGGCTTTCACCAAGTTTTTGCATTTGCTTGTTCTATAGATGAATATGACTGTGATTTAAGAGCTTGGTTTTGTAATTGGTATCTCTTCAACCATAGATTTAAATATTGGTAGCATCATTTATGTTCATCACTTCTCACCAACATAAATTATTCCCTCGTTACTATTTTCTTAATAATGCACATGGATCTTATAATAATATTTGATACATAATATATTCCCAACTTGCTAATATCAATGTCATAATATTTATAAAAATTGATTTTCCTTTCCATAGAGACTTAAAATGAAGTTAGATTAAATATAAATTTATCTTGAATATATCAATAAGGAATGATTTTACTTCTTATACAAGGCTTTTCTCATTACTAAATAAAAGTTGTAGAATAGTG
>MU225435.1:579334-624676 GCA_018584345.1 Thuja plicata
TCATAGCAAACAATAGAACCTAGCTTCAAAGATAATATCTTAATTAGATAGTTATCTATATGATAATCATGAATGATTTACTTGAATATTGTAAGTATAATGATATGGAAGTGTGATTTGAGTCTTTAACTATAAGTTATGATTAATTGTGACAAAGTTCTATAATTTATTAATAATAAATTTACATGAAGTTTCCATGTTAGGGCATTCTATGATATTTGTTTGCAATTAAATCTTACATTTTCTTTAGAATATTACTTATAAGAAGTCAATGTTGGAAAATGAGTTAGATATGATTTTCAACCTTACCTTATAAGATAATTGATTAGTGTAATATTAACGTATTAATGATAGAAGCATAGCCAAGGTATCATTGAAATGAAGAGAGAAATTTTTAATGAATGCTATAGTCTATCGGTCGAATAATCTTATCTTTTTTATCTTATTGATAAACATATGAGAAGAATGGTCATGAGAGAAAAAGCCATTATCAAGCCTTTTTCTTAAAGATATTTTTTCTTTAAATATCATTTTAGAATATTTACATTTAAGGATGAATCATCTTATCTTGTTTTCCTTTTCTTTAACATGTGGGTGTTAACCAATGATAACGTTAACAATCTTTCATAGCTTAAGCATTGAAAATAGTTTATAAAGTGATGTTTATCATATCTCGTTACATGTCATGTTCCTTATTGATTCTTGATTTTTTGAGATGGATATCTTTGAATTACCATGAATGAGGTTGAATCCAATTCTTGTTAAGTAGGCTTGTGGATATGCCTAGACTATAGAATTCACATGCACTTATAAGCTCTTTCATGCCTTTGTATGTTCATGTATGATTTATTTGCTCGTGCATGATCTTTTGCGATCTTCTATGCATGTTTGCATGAATGTATTATTGTGTTTTAAATAATTTTTTTGTGAGATCAGATGTGTGCCAAATATGGAGCAAAGAGAAGGGTAAACATCTAATTTAACTTATCAGTTGATAGTTGACTTTGAAAAGGTACTTTTGGAAAACCTTAATGATCTTTTAATATATGATTTCTACTTAAATTGTTATGCTCCAAACTTTCTTCCATATCATGATATTGTTACATTAGCATCTTAGAATTTAGATATATCATGTTGCTTCATATTCTATTACTCCTTATAATTTTAGTTTCCTATGTACCCTTGTGTAGGGTTGGGTATTTTTCATGTTATGAAGAATTTTGAGAAAGAATAGTGCTTCATAGATGGGCAGAAAAGTGCTCAAAAAATGTTATCTCTTGTAGTGTGCTCGAGAGAGATAGATGTTAGAAGATAATATCAGGATTATCATCGTTAATGTATATTATATACTCATTTTATTCAACCTTATGTATTTTGTATTATTAAATAGTTTCCATACTTTTTTTTACCTAATCTTTGTGTTGACGAACTTAGACATTATTTTTAAACCTAATATCATATCTCTAATCTTGTATATTTGATCACGTGGCTTTAATTTATGACTGATTATGTGTATTTTATGTATTATGTTAATCTAATAAGGAGGTCCTTACATTTGGAGGATGTTCTTCCAAATCTCTTGTAACACTCTAGACACGTTTGTAGGATTTTTTTAATCAATTTTAGACGTGAATCATGGAGAAAAGAACGTTATAGTAAAAGTGGGGTTTCCTCATGCAATCCATAATGTTATCTCATCTCAAGGTTCTCACATGTAAAATAGGTTCCTAAAACTAAAAATTTGTAAATACCAATTGGTTCTACATGCAAACAATTGGTTATTGAGCCAATTGTTTGGTTTGAGAATTTGTGTAGCAAGTTCTAAGACATCATAAATTACTAATCGAAGTTGGCAATAATAGAATGAATTCTATAGAATGTATGAAAGGTTTGAAAATAAAATTTTCATATAATGGAATGTCTCCATGACAATTCGGAATGATTCAAGAAAATATGTAGTTGCAACTATGTATTTTTTAACCACTTTTCTTGGTGTGATTGTAATAAAGGTTAGATGAATAGTGATGACTTTTAATGCATTGAAATTCTATTGTAATAATCGTTCTTTTCTTTCATATTTTGAAATAGATTATTAAGTATATATATATGTTTTGTAGGTTATAATATTTGATTTGTATGTAAATGAATCTATTATTCTATTAATATTTGTTGGATGTGTATCCTCCCTCTTTCTTGTTTATGATTTTATTGTTTAATGGAGTAGCCACTAGTGCATATTCATGAAGGACCTAACATTCCATCATTTTAGTATCTTGTATCTCTATAGAAAATAGTAGTTTAATTTTAGTTTGGGATATATGTTTTATTCCTAGCTCATTTCTATAAACTAGGGAATAATCTTAAATAACTATTTCAATAGTAGTTTAATTTTAGTTTGGGATATATGTTTTATTCCTAGTTTATTGCTATAAACTAGGGAATAATCTTAAACAACCTAAATAGTTAAATCATTAGATCATCATGTCATGCAAGTTTCCATGTGGCCATTGTGAATGATTTATGGTAAAAAAAACACCTTTGGGGATTACAATATCATTTTAATCTATTGCTACATGTGTAACATTTTTATCAACTATGTAAGAGGTTTTATGTAGCTAGTTTGTCTTGACCTAGTGATAAATAATGGAGCTCAAATGTACATTCAGTACAAATACTGATTGTTGTAATCATGCAACAATTTTATCGGTTAAAAAACATAAAAAGAATATGATGCAATCACAGTCAGATTTTACCCAATGGAGATGGTCCAACCATGCAATAAGAGTCAACACAACAGAAATATTCAACACAAGATCATTAATAACTCAATAATGAATATTAAACATGCCTCGTAGGCCTTCTTATTATATAGAATCAAATATTTACATAATACATTCCCAACTACATGTCATATGACATTCTAAGGTGCACATGATTGCTTACAACCAGAAATATAGATCCATGTTGGATTCTAAGCTATTGAACTACTCTCACCCTTGACTACTAACTAAGGACCCATGACTACAAATATATACAAGATCACAAGCCACAAGTTGGTCATAAAATATCACATTCTCCAAGAAGAATAAAATATATTACAACACATAGGTCAGGACCTAAATCCATAAGAAAACCTCCAAATAGATATAGAATCAAGCACGATCACACAAGGAGGTCTACCATGAGCATACAAGCATCAAACAATGCGCCAATTAGCATCTCCGATCGTGAAATGCCTGTTAGAAACACTAAGAGGGGGGGTGAATCAATGTTTATCTATTTATTATATTTCAACCAATTAAACATAAAATAAATATGCATCCAAAGAATCATAACACAAGAACACATAACACATGATATGATTATGGAGAACCTTGATCAGAGGAAAACTCCGGTGAGGATTAGTACCCACAAATATTTTACTAGGTATAATGAACCTGTTAAAGTTCCTTTGCCCTGTTAGAAGCAGTATTTACAATTTGAGTGCAATGACCTGGTTAAAGGTCTGACCCTATTAGGAGTCTTTTACAAAACCCTATTAAAGGTATATGGCTCACTTCCTAGGCTCACTGCCCAATAAGATGAAGGCTACAACCTTATGAAAGATGATATGCACTATATCAAAATGAACTATTATGATGACTCTATTGTCTGATTAGTTCCATGTATGCGTGAATGCTCTTTCTCTCTTAAAGAGCTATATCATGTACTGACTTCATAGTACTGTCCCTTTGTAACTTTCTCTTACACAATAATTGACACTTGTAACATAACATTACATTACATACTTATATGTTTATAATTGAATAGGCGCGACCCAAAATATAACACTAGTCGGCCTTTAAACCAAAATATAAAATGCTTCTGAACAAGTCAGCCTAAGCATGTTTACTACAACATTAATTAAATTAATACAAACTTATAACTAAAGGCGCTTAGCCATTACATTACAAAATCATTCACGCTGATCAAAACTGTAGTCGGCTTCCATGCTCTGTTTCCTGGACTACAGATCTACTGATCTACCTGTAACTTTTCTATACTGATGTTCCCTACTTTTTGCATCTGGATCTAGCATGTATATACACCATAGAGTATATACCTAAGCACGCATGCTCTGGTGTGATCTCTAACACGTGCGGTGATGTACTGATCTCTGTATGTGTCTGTCTGCCCTATTTTCACACTTAGTCATTTTGTCTTTCATAACAGAACTTAATTATGACTTTTTTGCCATGATTGACAACACAAAATGAGTCATGCTTCCTCAGGAATTCAACTTGCCAACAATCTCCCCCTTTTTCATTTATGGAAACAAAGGAATGTGGCTAAGTTACTCTAAATGACTTCATACAAAAATGACTGTATATCATAATACTTAATGATATATACATATATACTTCTCTACATATACACATTATATACTACCCCTTTAACATTAATGACAAAGGTGTGCAAAAAATGTAAGTCTTCAACATACTTACTCCATGTAAACTTCTAGGTACACAACTTGAAGAGATTGAATCTCTTTCTGCCAAAAGACTTTCATTGCATCAACTGTCTAAAGATGCGCACATAAAGCATATGTCAATTTCTCCATTTTTATCAGATCCATCTAAGGACCTTGATCATATGTCTGTATGGTGTTATCAATCTATTTTATGTTCTCATTAAGAACTGTTAGAGATGGCGCAAGTGCATTCCTCAACTGAGTTTGTCTTATTCTGATCTTGCTAATTTCCAGTTTTTCCTTCTCATTTTTGTCCAACTGACCTTGATAGACATTATTGCATATGTTCATATCTTGTGTGGAGTTTTCAACTGATTTCCTTATGTTATCTATCATTTCTTTTGCTTCTACTATCTTTTTAGTGTGCTTAGAGGTGAGCTTCACTCTATCCATGCAATTTGCAATAACCTTCTTGCCTTTTGCTGCCAACTTTTTAAGTATAGATTGGCCAATCTTTAAGGATTTCAGATCTAAGGTAAAGTTCTTTACCAATTCATTTAGTCTCTCCTTCTTGTATTCATTTTTTGCAATCTTAGTAGTTGATTCTACTAAGCTAGTGAAATGTGTTTTGAATTTTGTTAGTATGCTATCCACATGTTCAACTGTTTGAACTTTAGCAACTTTCTTATCAACAGGAACTAATTCATTCAGAATGTTTATTGATTCCACAAAGTGAGGGTTCCTCATCACATGTTTCTCTTTTTCCTTTTCCATGGCAAGGACACTGATCTTGATAAGGTCTTCTTCTCCCCATGCATCTAAACTTGCTGAGTCAGGAGTTAACCTTGACAACAATGAGGTGGATGGTTGAGTGGATGGTGAGAAAATAGTATTATGACTTGTATCTACACATTCACTTTTGACATGAATTTCCTTTAGTGGTGTCTCATTATCTTGAGTATCTTTATCCTTATCCAAGTCTATTAGATCAATGATAGGAACTTAATCCTATTGTAGAGTTGTGTCATCAGTGTTCATTTCCTCGGTGTTTACAAATGCTTCATCAAATTTATCCATATCATTATCAGAAGTTGTCATAGATATCTGTACATCATCAATTTCTATAGTGTCCTCTATATCTTTAGCTGTCTTAGAGGCTATTGAAATTGAGGGAACTAAATCCTATGGACCTGTCATAGGTCTTGCCTGAATTACTAGTTCTGAAGCTTGTTTAGGAGGTACTTGAGTTTCCTTTGTAGGCACCGTTGGTGGATACATGTGTCTATCCATAAAGACTTGTGCAAATTCCTTTTCAATCTCCTTTCCAACCTGCTCATACTCTTTGTTCATAATCTAAAGATTTCTTATCTTACTACGGAGATGAGGCTTCACTAGATCTAACAGAATAGCCTTCGCATCATGTGAACAAATAGGAAGAAGAGTATCCAATGTTTCTTCTCTTATCCTCATGTCTTCCTCAATTGCATGTCTTTTCATTATCTCCAACAAGTTCCATAACTGATCCAGTATTACTGTCTTGAGTTCAAGAACTATATTTTTGAACTTGATCATGTGAGATATGATCATAGAGTGTATCTCTATTTTTTCAATTTCTAGATACTTTTCATAGACTTTTGATAATGTATCTAATCTCCCTTCATTAACAATCCTATTTCTCAAAATATTTAGACTAGGTATAAATCCTACCTCAGGTGGAGTTTGAATATTCTTAGCTTTGTTCTGAGTGTTCCTTGAGGATGGGTGATTTGTAGCCATTTGCTTCCTTCCTTTAGGTTTCTTACTAGGTATAGAAGGTGGAGATGTATCTAGGTCAATGGTTTTAGTAGGCACAGAGGTACTCTCCTCATCTTTCTTCTACTTCTTCTTCCAAGTTTCAACAGTTTTCTCAATTTTAACTTGTGCATGAATCTGCTCAAGTTCTTTAGCAATTTTGGCTTCTTTTGCCTTATCCAAATCTTCTTGTGTGATTCCATGCTTTTTCAAAATGTTGGATGTCATTATGGATGCTTTCCTTTTGTTAACAGCAAGTTGTAGTTCAATATCTACTTTGTCAGTCTTTTCTCTGTAAGTGTCCCATCTAGGTTCATTAGGGTCTTTGGGTGCTGAAAATAAGACTTGTGCATATCCTTCTAACACATGGTCTTCTACTTCATACCCTAGTGGATGAATCCACTTAGTTCTAGGCTCAACAACCTCCATGCATGTGCAATCTATCTCTAACATAAAGCATATTGTATCCTTGTATTTGTCAGCTATCTTCTCAGATAGTCTGAACCTGTTCTGCATTTTGACCCTGAATATTTTTATATCCATATTCATTGCATCTCTTACACTGTTGTCTACTGTGGCTTTATGAGATATCTGAGTCATTTTAGGTTTACCTTTGTCTAGATAAAGTTCTGCAACCTTTCCAACTATATGGTAATACAAATAGATGATCAGAGATCCAAACCTAAATGTTTTGCTCCTGTCATGCTTGATGATTCTGATATTGTCAATCAATTGACCACGCAAGATCTCACATAGGTTGTATTGGGTGTTTTCCTTCACTATTATGATAGCTATAAGGATTGTTACTGTAGAGACACAATTCAACCTACTTGCTTGCTGAAACTTATATCCAAGTATCATTGTCAGGAGCTTAATGTCATCTTCCTTGATAGGGTTAACTGTCATTCCATGCCTATCACTCCTAGAAAAACAAACTTGCTCAATTTGTTTCTTGACATCCTTGCCAATGGGAAACATAGGTCCAGTCATTGGAAGTCTAGTTAATTGATGAATTAGTTTTATAGTGAAGCGAACAGGGACATCTCCAATCCATAAAAGATCATCATGAATTTTTCTTAATAGAATTTTTACCTATTCTGGTTCTTCAAACTCATGCACATTCGAATACTCAAGAGTAGGGTTATCTTGTAAGTGCGCAAACTCATCCTTGAATGTGAAATCTAGATTTAACATTGATGCCATATGAGTGGCTATATTATCATCTCCTAATGATTCCTTCTTAAAGTAAATGTATGCACAAATATCTTCCACGTGAACAACGCCAAGTGGGGTTTTGGAGAAAGCCCCTCCACATTATGCAGTATGGATTTGAATGGATGCTTCTTAAATATGAACCTCTTCCTCTCTGCTACATCAAACACAACTGGGGTCACCATACTTACTTGGTGTTTTCTTATGTAGGGTTTCCAAAAAACTCTGAAATGACGCGATGACTAGGGCTCCATTTCAAACTGATTATCCGTTTGCTTCAACTGCCAAACTGTTATTCCTTCATCCCCAGATGTGTTAGCACTCCAATGCTCTTCAATTTCTATGCTCTCAAATGTAAATGTGAGAATGATTGGCTGCGAACTTGGTTTTATATAATTTGCCACATTTAATGCTTGCAACCATACATAGAGATTTTGAAACTTTGATCCTAATGCAATTCAGTCAATGCGTGAATGCATATAGCTATAACATGTGATTTTAACCATGAATCCAAAGGTGCATACTCTAAAGTGAGTACACCAACTGCATAGGGGTCTTGAGTTAGAATAGCTCCCCCTTAGACCAAGAAGGTCTATTCAAGCAGAAGTAGAGGGTGTATCCACTGTGGATGCATCAACTACTTTGTCAACATTATTGTCCTTCTTAACTTCAACCCATATTTTGCTTGAATCTTCATTTTCTGAGACAAACTTGACTTCTCCTTTCTCTTCAAATAATGACTTTTTAGGATCCTCTTGTTTCTGAGTTTTGGATCTACAAAACCTTGTGATATGTCCAGCCTTTCCACATGTGTGACAAATGATAGGAGGTCTGCTATTCTTTCTGATCATACTGCACTACTTTTCTATGTGTCCATTATAGTTGCATATCTGACATGTAATGTTCTGCAAATTTCTTGAGAGTTGATTTCTTTGATTTTTTTGATTCATACTTCTATGATTCTGTTGATGTTGATTCTTATGACTTGTTCTGCAATGTATAGCCCTATGACCAAACTTATTATAGGAGTAACAATAACCTTTAAAAGGTCTTACCTCTTTGCAATCTCTTGCGAAATGCCCATGTTTATTGCATGCATAACAAGTTCTATTAACTTGCTTGATTTCTCTTTTAGGTGGTTTAGATATAACCTCTATAGTATCTTCAACTTTCTTTGCTTCTGAAGATGCTTCAAGTGTTTTTTATCTCTTTTGTGATGATTTGATTTCATCTTGTGTTGTACTGAATCCAAGACTAGTAGTGTTCCCTTTTTGCCTTTGCGCATTGAGCTGAGATTGAATTAAATCAGAACTCATGTGAAGTTTATCAATCTTGTCTTTTGCTTCTTTTAATTCAGATTCCAACTTCTTCTTCATGTTTTCCAATTCCAAGACTTTCATGTTTGCCTACAGAAGTTCATCTTCCAATTGTTTTCTTTCTTTGATCTTGTCTTCAATGGTGTTCTAGCTATCTATAAGCTGTTCCTCCAGATCTTCAAGTTTATCCTTTAGAGATTTATTCTCTTAATTAATCTTTTTGACCATTTGTCCTAGATCACTTGTAGAACAATCTTTTAGAACTTTTCTTAGCCTTTTAATAAGTATTTGAGAGCCATCATTTTTCAATCTTAGTTCTTCATTTTCCTTCTCAGATCTGTCAAGATCTTCAAGAGCTTCTTCAATATTTTTTTTCAAATGTTTTTCTTCAGTTGAGTCCATGATCTCCTCAAGTGGTTAAACTTTCTTTTAGAGGACCAGAGCTCTGATACCAATTGTTAGAAACACTGAGAGGGGGGCGGGTGAATAAGTGTTTATCTATTTATTATATTTCAGCCAATTAAACATAAAACAAATATGCATCTAAAGAATCATAACACAAGAACACATAACACATGATATGATTATGGAGAACCTTGATCAGAGGAAAAAACCGATGGGGATTAGTACCCGCAAATATTGTACTAGGTATAATGAACCTGTTAAAGTTCCTTTGCCCTGTTAGAAGCAATCTTTACAATTTGAGTACAATGACCTGGTTAAAGGTCTAACCCTATTAGAAGTCTTTTACAAAACCCTGTTAAAGGTATATGGCTCACTAGCTAGGCTCACTGCCCAATAAGATGAAGGCTACAACCTTCTGAAATATGATATGCACTATATCAAAATGAAATGCTGTGATGACACTGTTGTCTGATCAGTTTTGTGTATGCGTGAATGCTCTTGCTCTCTTAAAGAGCTATATCATGTACTGACTACATAGTACTGTCCCTCTGTAACTTCCTCTTACACAATAATTGACACTTGTAACATAACATTACATTACATACTTATATGTTTACAATTGAATAGGAGCGACCCAAAATATAACACTAGTCGACCTTTAAACCAAAATATACAATGCTTCTAAATAAATTGGCCTAAGCGTGTTTACTAAAACATTAATTACATTAATACAAACTTATAACTAAAGGTACTTAGCCATTACATTACAAAATCATTCACGCTGATCAAAACTGTAGTCGGCTTCCATGCTCCATTTCCTGGACTGCAGGTCTATTGATTTGCTTGTAACTTTTTTGTACTGATGTTTCATACTCTACGCATTTGGAACTAGCATGTATATACACCATAGAGTATATACCTAAGCATGCATGCTCTGGTGTGATCTCTAACACATGCACTAATGTACTGATCTTTGTATGTGTTTGTCTGCCCTGTTTTCACACTTAGTCATTTTGTCTTTCATAACAAAACTTAAGTATGACTTTGTTGCCATGATTGACAACACAAAATGAGTCATGCTTCCTCAGGAACTCAACTTTCCAACAATGCCATTGCAAGAAAAATCATACCAACCTAGCCATTAGAAAAAGAAGACCAATATAAGACTAAACCAATCTTAGGATATCTTCTCTAAAAAATAATGAAACATGATGCAAAGCTAGACAAAGGTTCACCATGATATCTAGAAGACACCAAGAGGATCACATAAGAAAATGAGCTAACTGGACCGATTGCTACCTAAAACACTGAAACTTGCCAAGTAGAAAAGAACAAAAAATAAAAAAAGGAAATATTTTTGGGTGATGCAATATTTCCATCAACCCAAGGATGTTCCTTCATCAAACACCCTAGGTGAGAATAAAATGTTCCATAAGAAAAATTATGAACATTTGACAATTTGTGGGACATAAATCCCATTCTCATTTTTTATTCAAATATCTTCTTTATCAACAAACATCTGACCTATCCTTTGTTAGATACATCAACCTACTCTAATCTACACTGACTCTGTCATATCTCTCATCATCATTAGAACTTTGACCATTTCCTCCTTTCCTTTGCATAGATATTCTACCTCTGTTAAAAACCTTCATCTAATCAGCAACCAAGGTCTTTTGTTTATTCACTTTACCCTTCTTACACTCTAATACCAAGTTTCCCTCATCAGATCCTTCTTATGATCCACACTAACCTCTATATCTTTCTTCTTTGAACAATAAATTTTCACCATGCTAATATTTCTTGCACTCCTTCCCTTTGCTTCCTCCAAAGGAGCTAGAGTAAACTTGTGTCCATCCTTCTCTTTCATTACCAAGTTTCTTATTCAATCATAAATATCTCCTCTATCTAATTTCCAAGGTCTTCCCAATAGAACACAACAAGAGCTCATGGATACCACATCACACAAAACCTCATCTCTATAAGGTCTAATGTTAAATTTGACCAAACACTGTTCTTTCACCTCCACCATGTGATCATCTAAAAACCAACTTATCCCATAAGGACAAGGATGTTTAAGCCTCTTCAAATTAAGTTTCTACACCATTTCTTCTAATACCAAATTATTAGTACTACCAGTGTATGATGAAAACCTACCTATGTGGAACAAGCTCAAACATGCAAATGTTATTTATAAATCAATCTAATCTAGACATTCATAAAACTTACAACTATACAATAGCTTTCAACAAAACCTTCGATGAGCCAAACAAGTGCACCCAAGACTTTTTTATTTTCTCTTAGACAGGAATATGGGTGTGCTCTCCCAACAAAAAACATAAATTCCACTTGATTAATGATGATAAATGATCTTAAATGCAAGACTAATGAAGTGACATTGAATGAAATCAAGGACTAGTTATGTAGAACTAGCCTCAATCATTCAATGTGAATGCAAGGAATAGGAATGAATCTAATGTAAGATCTTAATGAGTAATGAATGAAAACTAAGGACTACAAATGAGGTGCAACTACCATGTTAAATGCAAAAAAATACCAAATATGTTAGTAATAAATCTCTAATAAATACTCTAAATGTTCTAAGCATAAAATAACATGATTAATCTAATATGAAAATAAGAAATGATTTACTCTTGGCAAGGCTCCTATTTATAGGATTTTGGAGGACTTGGGTGATGTGGCATCCACATAGGTGCCACATGAAGGAAACATAAGCCATGCAAGAGTCCAAGTTTTCTCACACATGTGTGAGCAACTTGGGATGTGATGGGTCAGTGTGTGCTTCAAGTACACATGTAAGAGAACTTATCATAGATGTGTAAGAGGAAGCAATAGATTTGGTCCAATGAACACTTTTATAAAGTGTAAGAAGTTTTCATGAAGGTTGTAAGAAACCTTGTTTAGGAATTTTTAGAAAATTTTGAAAAGGTGGTTTTTGGACATTTGCTCACATATGTGTGAGTAAATAATTAGCACTAGTACCTGTGTAAGAATCCAAAAATTAGCCTAATTAACCTTATTTAATTAATGATTATGTTTATTTGGTTGAGAGTGATGTAGGTAGGGTAGGATCTAGGTTCAGATTAAGATTAAATAAAATATAACTTAATCATGGCTTAGAAAAATAAGTCATGTGAGGTATAAATAAATTTATTTAAAAGGGGGAATTTGTGGAGAATCATATATTAAATTTAAATTTAATATATTAGGAAAAGGTATTTGGATTGACTTTAAATACCATAGAAAAATGAATTAATTCAATTAAATAAATTTAATTAAATCAATAGATGAACATAATGAAAATAGTTAAATAACTAGAATTAACTACAATGTTAAGAGAATATTAATCAAATTAACTTAAGTGTGTAGGGATGATTTTAGGCATCTAAATTTTGTCCCTCTTTGATGAGATGTTGAGGATGGAAACAAATCAAAGAAAAATGAGAATCCAAATGCCCTAGGGAGAAAAGAGGGTCCTAAAGTTGTGTTGTAGTGATGATGGTGAAGGAGTGTGCTTGCTCGAGAAAATAATGCAAAATATATTTTTTTGTGGAATTTTCTTGAAAGAAAGGCAAAAGGGGGGAAAGAAGAAGGTTAAAGGGACAATTGCATGACTTATTGGATGGAGAAGAATAAATGGAATGTAGGTAGAAAGAAAGGCAGGGGGAAGAAGAAGGTAAAAGTGACAATTGTATGACTTATTGGACAGATAGGAAGAACCAGGACATAAAATGGGGACCGAGATGGAAAATGGGCCTTATGGGCCTATAAGTAGTCCACGGGGGCCCCAAGAGGAATCATTTTCACCCACAAAGAGAAAAAAAGATAACGCAAAAGAGAGAAATGAGAGACCCATGAGAGTGATTGTAGCTAGGAGAGCACGTTCAGACACACCAATGACCATCCGATGTAGGACCACCGATGAGTACCCCAACCAAGCTTAGTCTTTTGTTTTAATTTTTGCATTTAATTTTATGGGAGATGTTAATGAGGGGAAAATGGGTGTCAGGGCAGACACAAAGATCTACCAATCATTGTCCATGGGGACAATAATGAGGGGGTCATAAATGACTATCGATGGATAGTTATTTGCATAGATGAAGTTCAACAGAGTTGACTAGGTAAAGCCATCAGAGGGGCCGATCATGGATCGATGTCTCCATTGATTGGTGTATGCATTGATCGACATCTATGCAGGTCAATCATCATGTGCATCGATTGACCAAAAAAAGAAGGGGGAAGGAATGCAGGGGCAAGAGGTGGTGGATGGGGGGTGTTAGGATACCCCAGGTTGGATTAGGTTTTTAACAACAATTGATAGAAGTGGTTTGTGAATGCAAGAGTCAATATCACCTTGTAGGTCTTGGGAAAGCTAGCCTAAGATGATGGCGTTATCTGAGTATCTAACTCTAGCACTAGAGTGGGGTCAGGTGGTGCTATGTGGATTGGATCATGTCCATTTGTGGCCCCAATTGAGAGTGCATAATGTGCTCATGACCTCCCTTATAGAGAGGTGGCATAGTCCCACCTCAAGCTTTCATTTTCTGACAGGTGAGGCAATGATCACCCTCTTCGACGTATGGTGATATACCACATACCAGTTATGAAATTTATTTCCAATTATGTAAAGGAGGGGCTAGAGCCTCGTGTCAAGGAATTTTTTGGACATACCTATGAGCATATCCATATAGTTAGACAATGGCTTCCTTGGAAGGTGGTAATGACAGCATGACTGGGTCTATGATGGGTGGAATT
This sequence comes from Thuja plicata, assembly GCA_018584345.1. Lineage (NCBI taxonomy): Eukaryota > Viridiplantae > Streptophyta > Pinopsida > Cupressales > Cupressaceae > Thuja > Thuja plicata. The sequence goes on from MU225435.1 coordinate 593,285, forward strand.
GAATCTAGTTGGATTGATTGGTGGATGACTAATGCTCAATCACGTAGGCCATGGATTTCCATTAGGATGGGAGAGAGCGTTGAGCACCATATTAGAGGATGAGGGAGAGAGATAATGTTGTAGATATACTATCCTTAGACAACTCTATTATGTTCTCCATGTGTGCCTAACGTAGAGGCATGAATTTGGGAGCTAGAGTGACCTTACTATTGGTATTGGCCTTGGAGCATATCAATGTGGTATGCCCCATTAGGATGCATGAGACTTGATAGGCTTATGAGCCATATGCCTATAGATATAGATCATCAATTTGTTATGAGTCGATAGATCTAGTGGGCCATTGGTGGAGGACACTAGATGAGATGTAGGGATTTGAATGGAACCCTTATGCAGGTTGCGATCCATGGGGACATCAGGTCCAAAAACAACATCATTATACTGAGGATGGCTAGGAGGATTTATTCTACCTGGGCTTTGTATAGATAAACTATTGGTTGATCAGTAGGACCACCTACATGATAGCATAGTATATGTCATCAAGATTTTCTAGATACTTTGTGTAGGTGTAGGATGTAATAAATGATTCATTCCCTCATCCACTAGTGACACATGAGGTGAGTACACTATGGGGGATTGAGGTAGATTTTTGAGGAACCAAGGCATCATGGTTTGGGATGGCACCACTAGCACAGTATCAAGGTTAGGATATAGTGAGGGACATGGGGGTGAATCTCGCATATGCACAGTAGTGGGACGGGCATAGTCTGATTAGATTGACTATCCCAGGGTTGATTTAGGTAGATGAGAAGCTTAGGGTAGGCTAGGATGGTGCTAGGGAGGCATAGATGAGGGGGATGATGGAGGAGATGATGGAGGGGTTAGTGTGGGCTGCAAAGCATGTTCAAGGGTACTGGACAGGAGATAGAGAGGGGAGGTATAGGTGTTGGTAGATAGGGTCCCACTAGTGATTCCAAGATAGGGACAAGGAGAGAGACAGGGACAAGGGCCAACTCTTGCATAGGTATAGGTACATATTTTATAGGCACCAGGGCAGAATGATCTGATATAGCCACCACCAGTTCAAGGTTCACCTCTTGGGTATGTTTCTTAAGAGACACATGATACCTTATTTGCAGAGCAGGAAAGTCTTCACAAAGAGGTGGTTGGGTTACAAGTTCTATTAGAGACTTCCCAGGCATCACATAGGAGTTTGTAGGAAGAGTTGGCCAAAGCACAATGATTAGTAGTAGGAGAGTGAGAATGAGTGGATAGTGTTTAGAGTGTTCTTGACACGTTGTAGGGCTGAGTCAATTATGGAAAGTTTACAGTCATAGAGACTCATACAAGGTCCATAATAGGACATGATCAAATAGAGAGGATGCAATGAGATATGGATGCTATGAGGCTAGAGGTGCAGGGGTTGAAGGAAAAGAGGGATATGTTTTAGAGGCGATCCAAGGATTACATGGGGTAGAGGGAGATCGTAGTACAAGTTTCCATAGAACCATGTGTGATGTAGGTAGTATAGGATGCCTTCAAATCTCACATATGAGAGACCTAAGTAGTCAAGGAGATGGATAATGACAGACATTTGTACTATGAGGTTGATCCTGCCATTTATAGGGCTGCAACTTATAGTGAGATATCTACGACTCACACTACAGGTAGTGGGGGTTCCTTATAGAACTAGTAGGTATGATACCACCTCTAAAATAGAGGGGGAGATGGGATATGAGGTGTAGGGAAATCCTCACAGATAGCTTCATGATTCATTTCCACTCATTTTTTTGATACACACACATATTTTAATGTTTTGGTTGAACAATAACACCTAGATGCATGATGAGATGTATATATGTTTGTTTGATGTACTTTGATGTATTTATAGACCTTAGATACTTTATACTTTTACGATGATATATACATGGTTTTGATGGGCATATGTGTGTGATTTTTATTTCTATATGCATATGTATCATTAAATGGATTATGATGTTGTTATTGATGTGTGTGATGCAGTATATGTGTGAGATTATACTATATGATGGTCCTAACATGTTTTTGATGTAGGGTGACATTGTAAAAAATTAATAAGAGCAAGGAAATGAAAACAATCTAAGAGAGATATGTGAATGATAAATTTTTACCATGAGAAAACCAAGAACTAGGAGCAAGTACCCAAAAACCAATACAAGGAGACAAGAATATTTTGAAAGGGGAAAACAGAGAGAGAGAGAGAGAGAGAGAGAGAGAGAGAGAGAGAGAGAGAGAGAGAGAGAGAGAGAGAGAGAGAGAGAGAGAGAGCGNGAGAGAGAGAGAGAGAGAGAGAGAGAGAGAGAGAGCTCGTTACAATAAATCATTGAATAAAAATAAGAGACGAGAGAATTTTTGTTATAGAGATGAGGAGAGGAGTTACAAAGTAACTCACCAATATATGAATGCCAACATCCATAATAGGTGTGTGCAAAGTGTCAATATCCTCCTAAGGAGGAATATCTAATTTCCTTATTAAAGGAATTACAAAATATGAAATGTCCTTCAACTTGGACTAGAGAAAAAAATACATGTAGGTATTCCTTAGAATCTCCTAATTAAATAAATAAATACAAGGAAATATTAAATATTCTAACCCCCCCCCCCTCCCTTAATCTTTACTTGGGGAGTTTACATCAATCTGAATTAAACCTCAATTTTACAATGAATTTGAACTACATCTTTACAACAGAATTTGATTGTCTTCAATTAGAGCTAAATCCAAGTCTTCAAGTAGTATTATTTAACCATGGATACAGTTGATACTTCACATTGGATGGAGCTAAGAGAATTGAATTGTGCCTTTGGAAGGGTCCTTGATAGATCACCTGAATCAAAGAATAGAAAAACCACGTGTAGATTTCCCATAGATGGGATCTTAAACCCTTGATACAAATCAATATACCTTTGAAAACAAACTCACAATGTGTGTCATAAAATATTTCAACTTTAGAGAAACTTTGAAACCTTTAAAATGAGATAAAGAGGGTTAGAGATGAATCCATAATCAATCACTAAAAGTGCAATGAAGCTAACATGAGATCAAGATAAACCAAATGCTTCAAAATCCAAAAGGAACAAAGGAGGGACCATAAACATAATCCATGCTCTCATCTCAAAACAAAAAAAAAATACTAATGCACAAATGGCCATAGACAATGCCAACTAATGAAATCTACATCAGCATTGAATCAATCACGTGGATATAGAAAGTCCATTAATGAATCATCCACTACAAGTAAATGGGTAGCTAATCCACATACTGCATGACTCGTGATCTAAGCAATGACGAATGCAAACTCATCATCACATTAGTAAATTGCAAAGAGATATGAGAGACAAAAATACATACTCAAGTAGAACATTTGACTCAAACACCAAATCAACCTATGATCTGATTTTCCAAACATGTCTATAGTCATGTTAAAGAACCATCAAAGAGATAAGAGATTTAAACCAATATAATGATTAACAATTTGAGCTTTGCTACCTTTCATTAGGATGAAAAATAAAAGGATATATCATACTTAATACCAAGATATGTTAATCTAAAATTGAAAAGAAACTAATGACATATGATATATAATAATTTGATCTAAGGATTATGAGTGTAAAAACAACATATTACCTTTCAAATATATGAGAAATCCAACAAAATTCAAGACGTATTTCAAGAACAACAACCTCACAATGAGGAAAAAAGATGAAGTTGATAAACATCAACTGAAGTAAGTGTGTACCAATCAGTGGATGGAGGGAAACTCCACGGGCCCCTACGAAAGATAAGGTAACTAAGATCCAGATAAACTGAAGGCCCTATAAAGTTAACTTGGAAAATGGGCACCCTACACAATCTTACCAAAATGAAACACTATGCATATAAAAAAATGGTATAAAAACCATAAAAATTCAACTAAGTGCATATAACTAGATGGTATAAAACCATACTAAGATTGATAGCAATAAGTTCTAGTCAAGAAGATAAAAAATGAAACTCATGAAGGCAATATCGTTAGATGACTCACAATACTTGAACAAAATAAAATAAGGAATGACATAGTTTACATTAGATAGTACATATTCTATAAAATTGAATATAAAATTAACATAATTGAAAATTTAAAAAAACATAAAAAAAATATAGTTGAAAGGACAGAAATTAATCCCTTTGATAAGAATTTAGTTTCATGCTAATGGGAAGTAACATTGGAACCCGGTGCTGAATTTGAAACATCTAACAGGTTAGAAACATTATAACGTAATGTAAAAGCATGATGAGGTTGATTACCATTATTAGTCTTATAATGAGATTGTTGAATATTTTGATTCATAGGTTTCTTACCTTTTTTTTTCTTTTTAAATAAATTTTGAGTCACATGACCATATTTCCCACAATAGGTGCAATGGGGTCTTGAATTTCAACCATTCGTATGATAATTATTATGTTGATTATTGTTATGATTATCATTATATTTATTATTAGATCTAGAATGAGTTTGATTCTAATTTTTAGACATAAAAGTATGTTCAATAGACTTTAGAGTTCCAAATTGAATCAACCCCGCTTCCTCTTGACACAATAAAGTTTGAAAAATAATATAGGTTAATTAAGAAGCTAAAGTAGGAAGAGCAAGTTGAGAATGCACATTAGTAATAAATTATTGAAACTGTCTAGGAAGACATTTTTAAAAATGATCTGAATTAAAGGAAGACCAGTTAAAGTTACTCCTAAACCATGCAATTGACTTCAAATAGAATCAAACTTAAGAAAAATCATCCATAGTTTTAAAGTCGGTATACCCAAGATCTTTCAATTGATCTTGGTGTTGAATCTTTCTAGATTCATTTGAGCTATCATAGGTGTTTTTTAGAATAGCCCAAGGATATTGTGTTTTAGTACAATGAGCAATTAAAACATATAAATTGGGATTTAAAGAAATGCCAACTAGGCCAAGGGCCTCTTCATTTTTAGTATTCCAAGCATCTTTTCTGCTTGAGTAGCAGCTGAGGGAGGAACATAAGTAGGATAAGTAGCAATGTCCAACATATGTTTGAAATGGAAGATAAATGATATGTGGGTTTTCCAAGCATGATAATTTGTGTATTTAACTTAATTTCTAGAATAAGAGTTTATATGACGGAAACAACAAGAAAAAAATATTAGGATTGGACAAAATCACCTCACAAAATAATCTAAAAATAAAATTTAATATAATCTTAATCAAAGTTTGAATGATGAAAGAGATTTTTTTAAAAAATTATTTTTTTGTGAAAGATGTTAAATTGAAAGTGATAAACATAAAATTACATATTCAATTGAACTATTAAAATGATGTAAAAAGACTGTATAACTTTAAATATGCAAGAATTGAACAAATATATTAAAATATGTGAATTCAAGAATGATAGTTAAAATAAAAAATAATTAAATGAATGAGAATTTAATATTTTAATAAAATAAATTAAATACAAATTATTTTAAAGGAGATTAAATGAATATTAATAAAGAAATGAATTTAAAATAACCGAAGTGCTGGCTGGTAGCGACAAGAAAAGGAGTTACAAACCAAATGGGATAATGCAGAGTGGTAGGAAGACTAGCAAGAATAGTAAAGAGGTAAGAGATTGACCAAGAAACAAAAAAGAAGCTTCTCAAGAATCTAAAAGCCTGTGAAGGAAACTAGGCAGGAAACTACAAAGAAAAAAATAATGACCAAAAGTTGTGCAGAGAAGAACCTACAAAGGAAGGAGGCAAGTTGTGCAATAAAGAAGAGAAGAAAAGTTTGAATTTGTCATCCTATGTGAGGAGCAACAAAGGAAGGGAGGAGCAGTGCAATAAGGTAGTTTCATGAAATTTAGGGAAGAGTAGCTATGTGGGAGTTGGGGAAGAGGAGCATCTACATGGGAGATAGGGGAGAAGGCAACAATGTGAGAAAGGTGAGATGGATTTGGGAGGGAGGAGAAGAGAGATGATGTTGTGTAACCAAGACAAAGAAGCATCGTAGAAAATATGCAAGTTTTTAACAAGCTGCGTAGAAAGTGGTGAAGACAGGAAAAGCCACACATAAAACAATAAAGGTGTGAAGGAAGAGATGTGAAGGAAGTGAGCTGCTAGGTGCAAAGGAGCAACAAGAAAATGTTTAGGACAAAAAAAAAATGTGTAGAGGAGATAAAAAACTATGTGGGAAGAATTTAAAATGTGCAGAGGAGTAAAAATGTAGCACAGGGAGGAGGAAGGAGTAAACAAGAACCAAAGTTTAACAAAGATGAAAGAATTTATGAGAAATATATGTTAAAAAAACAACAAAAGATATATCAAATAACACACTGCAAACCAAGAATAATAAGGATTTATTTCTGCAAAAATAGAGCAGAATAGAGATATATAATCCTACAACCAAACTGTTAATAAAAATAGTGATAGACCAAAGAGGTGTCTGCATGCACAGTAAATAATCTGAGATATAATAATGTATATTATACAAGAACCAAACTGTAAAGAACAAGGTAATATAGAACCAAATAGTTTAAACACTTGCGCGAAACATGAGAGAGTATTTATATATAAAACCTTGCAGTTTCCTGACAGAGGTTAAAAGAAAAGCATATTGAAATGGGTTTGGTTAAAACTAGCCGAACCAAAAAAAAATTCAAATACAAATCTCTGGCGGAAAGCTGACCAAAGAGGGTCAAAAAAAACTAAAATCAATAATAAAATCTGCAACACAAGAGTTAGTGAATGAAGCTCAAGCTTCTCTCTCAACAAGAGTCTCCGAAGATGTGCTCCAAAGAATGGAAACCTTGAACACTACACTCAAATAAGGATTAGGAACCCAAGCACTAATACCATGTAATAAAAGTAATAAGAGAAAGGAAATGAAAAAAAATACAAGAGAGATATGTGAAGAAGAAATTGTTACCATGAGTAAACCAAGAGCTAGGAGCAAGCAACCAAAAATCAATACAAGGAGACAAGAAGATTTTGAAAGGGGAAAAAAAAGAAAAACCCCTTGTGATATTATGAATATGGAAAAGCCTGAGAGAGAGAGAGAGAGAGAGAGAGAGAGAGAGAGAGAGAGAGAGAGAGAGAGAGAGAGAGAGTTATAATAACTGATTGAGTAGAAATAAGAGAGGGGATCATCTCTTTTAAAGAGATGAGGAGAGGAGTTACAAAGTAACTCACCAATCTATGAATGCAAACATCCATAATAGGTGTGTGCAAAGTATCAAGATCCTCCTAAGGAGGAATATCTAATTTCCTTATTAAAGGAATTATAGAAATATGACATGTCCCCCCACTTGGACTAGAGGACAAAATACATGTACGGATTCTTTAGAATCTCCTAATTAAATAAATAAATACAAGGAAAGATTAAATATTCTAACATACGTGGATATATGATTTATTGTGATGATGTATGTATCATGTGATGGTTGTATGAGACTGACAATGATTATGTATATATGTGATTTATATAGTGAATGTTGAGATTATGAATGGATAGTGGATTTACAATGATCAATGGTAATGCAATATAAATGGATTATAATGATTAATGCAATATGCTTTAAAAATACATAATAAAAGGTAATATAAAATCTAATAATGATTAATATTATGGATAATACATCTAATGAACCTAAATGATTAAATTCTCCTTGGGGATTTTAATAAAATGCACCTAAAATGAATATTACCATGTAGCTATTACATCGAATTTAAAGTCAATAATTAAACTCATTAGCAACATAGTAATGCAACCAGATTTTGTAACTAATGCAACTAAAGACATTTAATGAAATGACCTAAGTGCTCTTTAATGCAACTGACTGAATGCAACTAATCATGTATCTAAATGAGGACTCGAAATGAGAAATTTTTTTTGTGTGTATCAATCATAACTAATAGGATCATTCAGCTATCTAGGAGGGAGGGAATAAACAAGAACCTTGCGAAAGGTAAAATGCAATATGATCCTAACTAAAATTAATCCTATCTACATGATTTTGTGGGATTATATTGTGTTTATGTTGGAGAGCACACCCTAGCTTAATATTGCAACATGAGGTATGTACCATGTGTTAGAAAACACAAATGAAATTGTTTGTTTTCATGGACTAGACTCTCACACAAATAGATAGGTTTAAGAACATAGATGTAGAGTATCAGTCATAATGGGATGAATGCAATGAAACTCATGTGGAGGTTTAGCACACCCGGAGCTTTCTTAGGGATTTTGTGGTATGTGTACAAATCCTGCCCCTAGTGAGGTATGCATAATCATGACTGTATATCCAACAAAAAAGTACTAAAAACTATCACAAACTGATCATACTGCAAAAAAACTGCATGTGTCATTATATACACCATTCAAAACATGCCAAGATATTGAAAATTGAGGCAGTCCTGAGTAGGGTCTTGTGAAAACAAAAAGATAAAATAAAAAAAGAAGACTTTATGACTAAAGAGTCACTCAGTCCATGGTTCTTTCCATGAACGAGATTATGATGATGAATTTTGAAATACTGACTTAGGAAGGATACATCCTGAAGGGAAACATATTGATTGTCTTACTGAAAGGATGGATATTCATGGGCAATAGTTGTGAAAGGAATGATAGCTCATAAAATTAATATCAAAGTTGATTTGTGAAGACTTGTTTTTCATCACTATGTCTAGGAAAAATATCAGTGTCATGGAGTGAAGCTCAGTGTATGGTTTTCATCTGTTTAGTGGAAAGTGAACTAGGACTATGTAGGACTTCTGCACAAATATAGGAAGTGGAGGTTTTATTGTGGAACATGCAATGAAAAGTGTGGAAGATAGTTCAAATAAATGATGGATTTTATTGACTACACATGGTTCCTAAAATAGGTTTTCACCAAGGTATTTATACAATGCGCCACCGAAGTGGTTTTCACAAATGGATGAACTTTTTTTTCTTTACTTTTTTATATTTTTATATTTTTTTGATATTATCAAGGTGCCTGTTAAAAGTGCTTGAGGTGCATGATATTTACAAGATCAGGGATAGGATCTCCCTCTGGTGTTTCTATCTCATATTCTCTAGATCCAAATTTAGTTGTAATCACAAACGGTTCCAACCAGTTAGGATCAAACTTTCCTTTTTTTCACAGTTCTGAAGATTCTTCATGTTATGCTGCAGGACAAGATCACCAACTTCAAACTCACAGGGTTTGATATTCTTGTTAAACTGTAAGCACAAACAATTTTTATACACATGGGAAATGGTTTAGGGAATTAAGGTGCCTCTCATCAAGGAGTTCAAGCTCTTACATGTGAGCAACTTCGGATTCATCTTAAGAAATCAAATTCTTCAGGGAGATTCTAAGGGAAGGGAGCTCAATTTCATTGGGAAGGATGACCTCTTTACCATAAACAAGGTAAAATGGAGTGGCTCCAATGGGGTTACAAATAGAAGTGTGGTAGGCCTAGAGAAAAACATTCAATCAAAGGTTCCAGTCACGACCAACATCATCAACTATTTTCTTGAGGATTTTCAGGATGGTTTTATTTGTAGCCTATGCTTGACCATTACCTTGTGGGAAGTAATTGGAGGAACAATGATGGATAATACATAAATTATTATATATCTTATTGACATCCTTGTCCTTGAAAGGGGTCCCATTATCAGTGATAATTTCTTGAGGGATGTCATAGCGATAGATAAGAAAGTTCAGAATGAACTTTGAAATTTTTTTTCCAATGGTGTAAGTAAGAGGGATGGATTCAACCAATTATGTGAAGTACTTTGTGGCATAAATGATATACTTATGGTCATTGGAGGAATTTGGGAAAATTTGGCCAACAAGGTAGAGTCCCCAATGGGAGAAAGGCCAAGGTGTAATGGTAAGCTGAAGGGATTGGGATATGGCATGTATCAATTTGTTATGTGGTTTTTAAGGTACGCATTTCTTCACATATTGGTAAGCATCCTACTCCATGGTGGGCCAATAGTACCCTATGTGTAATAGTTATTTTCTAAAGTGAGTACACTATAATGGGCTTCACAAATTCCTTGATGTACCTCCTCTAAGGATGTTTGCGCTTCTTCTAAATTCAGACACCTAACAAGAGTTCCATCGAATTATTTATGAAAAAGGGTATCATCCAAGATCGTGTAATGTGAGGTTCGATGGATAAAGGTCTTACATTGGTTTTGTGTGAAGGTAAGTGGGGTGGTTCCATCCTTAAGTTAGGAATAAACTTCTTGGTACCATGGATAATTAGGATTAACAATTTCACATTCCATCTTGGTCTTTGGTTGGTCATAGGAAGGGACCATAAGATTCTCGACACAAAACTCACATTGTGAACTATGTTTAGGCATAGATATCATAGACCCAAGGGTATCCATGCCGTTAGGTGCTTTATTATTTATTCTTGGGATCTACTGGAAGACAATCTATGTGAAATTTTGTTTCATATCTTTTATCATTCGACTATAGGGGAGTATTTTATCATCCTTCATTTGATATTAATCATTAACTTTCTTGATAACCAACTGAGAGTCACCAAGGACCAATAAGTTGGATATTTTCCATTGGATAGCTTGACAAAATCCTATCACCAAGGCTTCATATTCTGCGATATTTTTTGTGCGTCAAAAATGCAACTTATAGGATTTAGGGATGAGATCTCCTTGAGGTGTGACAAACAAAATTATTTCCCTCGATCCTTTCTATGGAAAAGATCCATCAAAGTAAATTTTCCATTGTGTGCTCAAGGTGACAGTCAGAATGGATTCATCTAAAAATCTATAATGATAGGATGATCCCCTTGAACATGAGCTTCTACTAATTGATCTACAATTACTTATCGTTTAATAGCTTTACGAACCAAATAGACAATGTCAAATTCACTGAGAATCATAACCTATTTATCAATGTGCCCGGTAAGAGCGGCTTTAGATAGTAGATATATTAATGAAACAATTTTTGCAATAATCTATATCTTATGATTAAGAATATAGTGGTGCAACTTCTGTGTATAGAAGAAAATGACCAAACAAGATTTTTCAATAGGTGAGTAATTCAATTCATATTCCACTAGAGTTATAATAATATAATACATTTCTCGCTCTTTTCCATTGTCATCTAATTGTGCCAAAAGAGCACCTAGTGCAACTTCAATAGCTGATATGTACAAAATTAGAGGTCATCCTAGAACAGGTAGAACCAACACTAGAGGATTAGTTAGATACCCTTTCATTTTTTCAAATTCCTTTTGACACAGGAAATCCCACATAAACTTGACATCTTTGTGTAGTAGGTGAGAAAAGGGATGTACTTCATCAACTAGCTGTGACATGAATCTTCTAATAGACTGAAGTTTTCCTTGTAGACTACATAGTTATTTTAATGTCATAGAGGTGACATTTATGTATCATCAGAAAATGGAAGCACTTCCATTTTGGACTGGTTTAACCTTTCGAGTAAGTGGCTTGGGGTCATGTAAAATTCCTTGAATGGTTCTTTGATTTGGATCTAGATTTTCCCCTATTCTTCCCTATTTTCCACTTCTCTCCATCCTATTTTTGGCATCCTACACTGAGATTTTGAGGTTCTTGACCTCAATGAAAAGGTCAACCTTTTGGGTCAAAGTTGACCTTGACCCTAACCTAGGTCAAGTTTGACCTCAACCCTGACCTAGGGAAATGTTTACCTCAACCCTAAAGAAAGGTCATATTTGACCTCGACCCTGACCCAGGGTCGAATTTCAAGTTTCCAGGGTTTCTGGATGTCGGGGTTTGGAAAGAATTAATTCCCGCTTTTGAGTTGGTTGTTTCAGTCTCTGAAGTAATGACTCTTACAATTATATTTAATATAGGTCCACTTATATGGGTATAGGCCTAATTGGAATTTAATTCTCCTATGTTAGCCTCTCTAAAAAATTTTGCCCTAGATTTGTATATAAGGAAGCCTTCTCCTCTCATTTTCTCTAAGTGAATCTAAGTGGAAGCTAAGATGCAAGAAGAAATTGAATCCATCCCAAATATATGCATAATATTTTAAAGGAATAATCTACAATAAATAATTCAAGCATTCAAGCACATTCAATCATTCAATTCATCAAGGAGATCCATTGATAGCCATTGAAGGATTCAAGCTCTATGGAGCCCTTTTGTTGAAGATTTCTCCATCCACATCCATGCAAGCCTCTTCCTATTCCAAGATTAATTCATGATTGGTGTTGAAGATATAAAATTAATTTATTTGAGACATCCTACACTCTACATTCTACATTAATTTTGCGCATACATACTTGTGGATCCAAGGATTCGAATCCTCCACAAGGGTTTCTATACATGGAAGGTGAATTTGTTTATTTACTTTTTTGTCTTTGTAATTTCATTTATATTTTAAGGTTAATTCCAAAACTAGGATTTGACAAAGGAAAACCCCTCCCCCCCCAAAAAAAAAAAACCATTTTTCTTGTAGGTACAGGTACAGGTACAGGACAATGAATTATAGAGAAAATTTGAATACCTTTTAAGCCAATTTTTCAGGATCCGCAAATAGAATTTCCATCGAAAGAGTGTAGGTCAAGGTTGAAATTTTAGGGTAAAATTGTGGCCCCACATTTGGGTCAAGGTTGACCTTTCTCAGAAAATAAATAGATTTATGGGTTTTTTAGATCTCACAGTTTCAATTCAAGATCACGAAAATCAACAATTTCTGAGACCATTTGACAGGGTTTTTAGCAGATTCTTTTTCAGAGATAAGTACTTTTTTATTTCTTCATTCCATTATTATTTGTAAACATTTCCAAATTTACATTCCTTATTATTACAATTAAATGTAAGTGGTTAATAGAGGCATATGGTATCTTTTATGTGTAAATCTCCATTGTTCAAAACCCTATCTAAGATCTCCATTTTTCCACCTTACATTTTGGTGAACCCGTGATAGAACACTCTTTCTTTTTGGTTTTATATTTGCATCTTATATTAGTTATTACATGCATTTAAAAGTATATTTCTTTTAGGCTCTTGCATTTATATGTCAAAAATAAAAAAATCACAAAATTTCTTTAAAAATACAAAAAACATTTACATTTTTCATGCTTGTAGTGCTATTTTGTGTTCAACATGTATGATTTTTTTTTTGAATACTTTGATGAGGATTTTATTGAAAAAGAGGATAGATCCTGCAATGAGGTACATGGTAGTGAGGATGAAAATTGTTCAAATATGATCTCCATTGATCCTATTCCTATTTCATCCTCCTCCACAACCTATTCAATTGATCTTTACCATAGGGTGTGTGCATGGTTCCCTTCATGTTCCACTATCTATAACATTGATGCACATAGAATGATATATCCTAAACATTTTTTGATGGTAAAAGGATGTACTCAAATAAAAATTAAGGGTAAACCTAGAGATCCTTTGGATTTATTTGATAACATGGATTTCATTTCATATGCTTATTGCACATAGAATAATCCTCAACCTAATCTGGTGGTTCCAACTTATTTACAACATTCTCAACCCATTCTTCCACCTCCACCCCATCTTCCTAGAAAGGAGTATGATTTGATAAACCAATTGCGCAATACCCCTGCCAAGATTTCTTTATGGGAGCTTCTTCAAACTTCACATACCTACCGTGAAGCCTTGCAAAAATCTTTAGAAACTCTTCCCACTCCACCTCCTAATCAAGAGAACATCAATGACTTCTTATAGTGCATGCATGTTACCCTAGGTCCTCTTGACATTGTATTTAATCAAAATGATTTACCTTCTAAAGAATTTTAGAATCAATATGATGCTCTTATGGTTGTTATTACTATCAATAAGAGTATCATTCATAGGACCTTGATTGATAATGGATTTGGGCTTAATATTTGTAGCATGGAAATGATCAAAGCGATTAAAGTCAATCTCTCAACTATTCAACCTGACAATGCTCCTATACGTGGCTTTGATAACATTGATAAGAAAACTTTGGGCATCATTACCTTACCTATCAAAGTAGGTCCGGTCATCCTGAATACTCCTTTTCATGTTATGTTTGGACCTCTTAATTATAACCTCCTCTTGGGTAGACCTTGGTTGCATAAGATGCATGTTTTTCCTTCCACCCTTCATTGTAAAGTCAAGTTTATTCACAACAACATGATGTATACACTTCATGTAGATAATAAACCTGATGGGGAGGTTAGGCTAGACTAGCTAGTCTATGCCCCTGATCCTCTCTAGGATCCAAGTGTTCTTCTGACACCTCTAATGGTCTATAGGATACCTTACTCATCCAAGGACCCCTTGACCTACCCTAACCTAACCATCAAGTTTAGCTACTTCTTCTTGCACCATTACAAGCTTTGCTTTCTAGCTACATCCCTTACATAGGCTTATAAGGGTCTTTTAGGGCTCCAATACCTTTCCAAGCTCTTGACAAAGGGTTTGATGAGTTCCAAGGTGTTTTTGGTACATTTGACACATCTTCAAAGCATTAGTAAGGTTTGGTTATCACCCGATGATAAGGTTCCTTTGCAAATCAGGGTTACAAGGAAGTGCCCAATTAGGCCTCCTTCAGGATTTGTAGGGCTTTTGCCTCCTTCCCCTCAAAGATTAAAAGATTCTATTCTAAATAACATCCAAATCAAATGACCTACTCTCAATGATTTTTTGGGTCTTGGGCCTCCATCTTTCTGTACCACGCCTATGCCAAAAATGAGGGTTTTAGGGCTTTTAGGCCTCTTCACTGTCACCTAACAAGCTAGTTTGCAACAACACCTCTCCAAGATTGTGCAGACTCCCTCCTTCACATCATCACATCTTTTCTTTACATGTATCTTGACTCCCTCCATAGGGCTAGCCATGAAACTCACTCCTCTGCTCTCAAGAGCTTCTTCTCTACTACCTGCTCCTAGCTGGGCACTACCAATCTCGCCTAGGGAATCATCAAACAATTGTTTTCACTTGCACTCTAGGGCCCTGCTATCATAATAATACAAGTTAGGGTTTGTGATTTTAGAATCCAAGGTCCCATGGTGTGGCCATGGTGGAAACAAAAGCTACAGCCCCATATACACAAGGCTCTCCAAACTGGCAGAGCACTGTCTAGATGAAAAGAAATGCACAAACAACACACAAAACTCAAAATAAACTAAAATAATACACACACATGAAAGCTAAAAACACATAAACAATAAATCTTGCAAAGATTCACTCAAAACTTCATCTATTCACAAGAAATCAGTCTATAATAGTGATCATTGCTCTCAAAGCAGCGTTTAGACTGGTGTTTCCATACTACCACCGTACAATAACATTGCCAACCCTTGATTTAGGGTTCCACTTGTCTTAAATACTCTTCTCCTTGTTATGTGTGTTGTGTTAGGGCTTCTTAGCCACTTAAGCAAGGTTAAATCCTTCAAAGGAAAAGTTGCTAAGCAACTTTTGAAAAGTTGGTAGCAACTTTTGGTTGCTTGAGCAACTTTTGCTCTTACATCACCAAGACCATTTATAGGTCTTTCCAAGGCACTCTTGTGCTCATAACTCTACCAAAAACACAACCTAATACCTCTAATCACATAGCTAGTCAATGATCTTAGGATGACAACTTTCCCTGAGTTATTGTGCCATTAAGAAGGAAGATCAGCTGAACCACTAGGACCTCATCTAGGCCTAGACACACAAACATGAGCTAAAGCTCTTATTTATGTACATACTTCTCTTAATAAGTTTCATCACAACAAAATTGTATGGTGGGAGCCCTTAGAAGGGTGCTCCTACACCATACTCCCCCTCAGCACAAACTAAGGCACTTTGGGGTCAAGAAGAGCTAGATCAACTCCAAACTTGTTGAGCTATCCTTCCTCAATCCAAGTGGCTTCAAATTCAGGCTGATCCATCCATGTGATTAGATGCTCCATGTAAACTTGATGTTTAGTAGTCTTCTTCACTCAGGATTTTAATATCCTCTCTTCTTTGGCTGGCTTCTTCTTGGGCATTGCATTGGTGTCTATGTCTTGCAGCACCTTTGGTGGATCCAAACCTTGCTATTTGATGTCTCCTTTAAACATAACCAGGTCTGCAATATTAAACACCAGTGAGATGGCTAAATTTGATGGCAAGTCCACTTTGTAGGCATTCTCTCCATATTTGGCTAGAATCTGACATGGGCCTACTCTCCTCATTTGTAACTTAGTGGGCATGCCCTTTTGCATCCTTTCTTTGTTGAGGTGAACCATCATGTAGTCCCCAATCTGAAACTATACTTCTTTCCTCTTTTCATCCATTTTGGCTTTGATTTTATGAGTGGATTCCATGATGGTCTTATTTACTTTCTCTTGAACCTCCTTGATGGTTTGAGTGAAATCTTCAGCTTGTCCACTCTTCAAATCCATAGAACCTATGTCTCTTAACTCACACACTCTTCTAGGGTGTCTTCCATATACAATCTCAAAAGGACTTCTTCCTGTGGTCCTATTTACACTGTCATTATAAGCATATTCAGCCTGAGATATAACAAGATCCCAATTCTACCCATACTCCTTTGTCAAACACCTTAGCAAGTTGCCAAGCACCCTGTTTATGACTTCAGTTTGACCATCAGTTTGAGGATGGTATGCTGAACTGAAAGAGAGATTATTTCCTAACCTTATCCATAAGGTTTTCCAAAAGTGGCCCATGAACTTGCTATCCCTATCTAACATAATACTCAAAGGGAATCCATGAATCCTAACTATCTCTTTAAAGAAGAGATGTGCTACATAGCTTGCATCATGAGTAGTTCTACATGGAATGAAATGACTCATTTTAGAGAACCTATGTACTAAAGCATAGATGCTATCCATACTTGATTTGGTTTTAGGGAGTCCAACCACAAAATCCATGCTCACACACTCCCAAGGCCTATTTGGAATTGGTAAAGGTTGATAGAGTCCTGCATTGAACCTCCTTTAGCTCTTTGACATACTCCACATTGCTCTACATACCTTCTCACATCCCTTGCTAGCTTAGGCCAAAATTCGTATCTTTGTACTAACTCCAATTTTTTTTTTATGCCAAAATGTCCACTTAAGCTGCCATTAGGCTTCTCTTGAATTAGATTTTCCCTCATGGATCCTCTAGGTACACATAGCTGATTACCTTTGAACAACAATCCATTTTGAAGAGTATAATCTGCAAATTCACCATGGAAATGGTTCTCAAACTCCTGGCACACCTTGTAGGCTTGTGAGAAGTCTTCATCCTTCTCATATAAGTCTTTGAAACCTGTTATTCCAATGCTTTGCAGCTGTACTTCTTGAATAGTCAAAAGCTTTCTACTCAAGGCATCTGCTACCCTATTGAGATGCCCCTTATTATGTTTGATTGTGAAGGTAAAGGATTGGATATACTCCATCCACTTCAAATTCCTATTGCTAAGCTTCTCTTGAGTGTTTAGATAGCTTAAAGCCTGATTATCAGTGAATACAACAAATTATTTTGGCAAGAGGTAATGCCTCCACTTCTTGAGAGATTGTACCGATGCATACAACTCCAAGTCATAAGCTGAATACTTCTTCTTGGCCTCATTGATTTTTTCACTAAAGAATGCCACAGGCCTTCCTTCTTGACTCAATACACCCTCTACTACTACACCACTTGCATCACATTCAATGGTGAACAATTTGTCAAAAGTAGGTAAGAGTAAGATAGGTTTGGTAGCTACCTCTTGCTTCAATGTTTGAAATTCTTTCTCAGCTACCTTAGTCCATTTGAATTTGTTTTTGAGTCCCCCTTTGATGGTGTTAAGCACTGGTGCACATATCCCACTAAATTTCCTCACAAACTTTCTATAAAACTGTGCCAATCCATGAAAACCTCTAACTTCAGTCCCTATTTTAGGGGTAGGCCAATTCAAGATTACCTCCACCTTGCTTGGGTCCATTTTGAAGGTACCCTTGGACACCACAAATCCCAAGTAAACTAGTTCTTTCTGCATGAACTCACATTTCTCTAGGTTGATAGCCAATTGCTCCTCATGTAGTCTCTTAAATACCAACCTTATGTGCTCAAGATGCTCTGCTTTAGTTTTTCTATAGATGAGTATATCATCTAGATACACCACTACAAATCTTCTTTTGAAGTCCTTCAAGACCTCATTCATCAACGTCATGAAAGTGCTTGGGGCATTGGTAAGCCCAAATGGTATCACAAGCCATTCATAAAATCCATCTGTGGCTTTAAAAGTGGTCTTCCACTCATCACCCTCCTTAATTCTAATTTGGTGGTAACCAATTTTTAGATCCAACTTGGTGAAGTACATAGCACCTCCTAAACAATCCATCAAGTCTTCTATTCATGGGATTGGGAACCTATACCTGATAGTGATCCTGTTGATGGCCCTTGAATTAGTGCAAAGTCTCCATTTTCCTCCTTTCTTGGATGCTAAGACCATTGGGATTGCACATGGACTAATGCTCTTCTTAGTCAGTCCTTGATCCAATAATTCTTGCACTTGTCTTGCCACTTCCTTATTTTGATCTGGGGTAAGCTTGTAGGCTGCTTTGTTAGGCAGAAATGCACCGAGTACAAAGTCTATTTGATGACTTATGGCCCTTCTTGGAGGTAAAGTTGCAGGGGTTCTATCACTCACTATATCTCTAAATTCTTCCAACATTTTCTGCACTTCCAATGGTGTTTCTACCTGCAACTTTTTGTCTTCCTCCTTTGGCTTCACCATGATAGAACATCCTATGGTCTCCTCTTCATGTAGTGCATGTAGGAACTCCTTACCACTGCTAAGAAACACACGAGGTGTTTTAGAAGTACCTTCTTCATCTTCTATTATGGACTGAATCTTAAAAGTCCTCCCATCCTTCTTGAAAGCAATGGAGTTTTCTTCTCCATCATAGATCACCTTCCTATCAAATTGCTAGGGTCTTCCCAATAGAAGATGGCATGCATCCATGGGTAGGACATCACAAAGCACTTTATCCTTATAGCCTCCAATTTAAAACTCCACCCATTTTTTCTCATTCACTATCACACTTTGCTCTTGATTCAACCAGGTTACCTTGTATGGGTTTGCATGGGGAACCTTTGTGAGTTTGAGATTCTTTCCTGCTTCCTCTAATATGATGTTATCAGTGGACCCTAAATCCACAATAACTTTGTAAACTTTGCCTTGCACCTTGTATCTGACTCTAAAAAGAGCCCTTCTCTACTTGGTTTCACCTTGGTTACGTTGCCTTACAAGCACTCTCCTGAACATCAAGTTCTCCCCCATCTCTGACTCTAGTTTGATGACCTCATTGGCATATGAGCTGCTATTGTCTTCTTAGGTATAGGCAACCCTCTTTTCATTGCTTGAGGTTGATGGCCTATCAGGACACCTATAGGTAGGGTGTCCAAGATATCCACATTGATAGAATTTCATTGTGGCAAAGTAGGAGCTACTTCTTCCTGCCCCTCTTCCTCTATTTCCTTAAGAACCTCTTCATCTACCAAAAGATCCTCTTGTACTAATTTTTTAATTTTGTTCCAAAATTCTGCTCTCCCCTTGGCTTTTTGAGTCACCATCTCTACTAGAACCTCCTCTTTGACCCCCTCTAGAGTCTCTACCTCTTCCCCTATTCTTGGAGTTAGGTTCTTGCTTTCTTCTTTGTTTATCTTCAAGCTTTTTTTCCACATGCTGACATCCAAGTACTGTGGTGGGAGTAAAAAAACTCATCTCCTCTGCTATGCTCCATTTTAAACCACTTAGGTACCTTGCCACTTTAATGCTTTCTTCTTCTTTGATCTTGGATCTCAAGCTCAACTTGTGGAACTCTTCAGTGTAGGTGGCTACATCCATCTCTTTTTGTCTGAGGTTCAATCTCCTCCTATGTTGTTGGATTTCATAATCAGCAGGTAGGTATGCTTCCTTCACTTTGTTGACCATTGCTTTCCAATTAGAGATTGGGTTATTTCCCTCTTTCTCCCTTTCATCTTACAAGTAGTTCCACCAGGTTAAAGCTTGTCTTCTCAACCTAGATTTGGCCACTTTGACCTTTTGTGCATCTAAAATCTCTTCACATTTGAAGTGATTCTCCATGCCTTCAATCCATTGCATCACAAGCTCTATATCCATCCTGTCAGTAAGTAATGGGACACCTTCAAGTTCCTTGTCAGTGATAACCTTCAAAGCTTTTAGAAATTGCTCATCTTGGGTTGGAGGATTAGGTGTGGGAACTTCATCATCTATTTTCACCCCTTTTTCCTTGGCATCCTACTCCTCCATCCTATCTTTCACTTTATTTTCCTTTGCTTCGACATCATCCAAGAGTTGTTCCATCTGATACAATATTTCCTAAAGGAGTCTATTAGCTTCCTCCTAATGTTCCACCTTCTTAGCAAGCTCTGCATTAGTCACCATTTCCTGCTTATGTGATGATCCAACTGATTCTTCTGAAGGTTGAAACATCCACTATCCACTTCTCAAGTCTTAAGAGGCTCTGATACCAATCTAATGGGGAGGTTAGGATAGACTAACTAGTCTATGCCCCTGATCCTCTCTAGGATCCAAGTGTTCTTCTGACACCTCTAATGGTCTATAGGATACCTTACTCATCCAAGGACTCCCTAACCTACCTTAACCTGACCATCAAGTTTAGCTACTTCTTCTTGCACCATTACAAGCTTTGCTTTCTAGCTACATCCCTTACATAGGCTTATAAGGGTCTTTTAGGGCTCCAAAACCCTTCCAAGCTCTTGAAAAATTGTTTGATGAGTTCCAAGGTGTTTTTGGTACATTTTACACATCTTCAATGCATTAGCAAGGTTGGGTTATCACCCGATGATAAGGCTCCTTTGCAAATCAGGGCTACAAGGAAGTGCCCAATTAGGCCTCCTTCCAAATTAGTAGGGATTTTACCTCCTTCCCCTCAAAGATTCAAAGCTTCTATTCTATAGAACATCCAAATCAAATGACCTACTCTCAGTGATTTTTGGGGTCTTGGGCCTCCATCTATCTGTACCACACCTTTGCCAAAAATGAGGGTTTTAGGGCTTTTAGGCCTCTTCATTATCACCTAACAAGATAGTCTACAATAGCACCTCTCCCAGATTGTTCAGACTCCCTCATTCATATAATCTTGTCTTTAGACATGTATCTTGACTCCCTGCATAGGGATAGCCATGAAACTCACTCATCTACTCTCAAGAGCTTCTTCTCTGCTCTCAAGAGCTTCTTCTCTGCTGACTGCTCCTAGCCAGGCACTGCCAAGCTCACTTAGGGCATGGTCATACAATTGTTTGCACTTGAACTCTAGGGCCCTACTATCATAATAATACAAGTTAGGGTCTGTGCTTTTAGAATCCAAGGTCCCATGGTGTGGCCACGGTGGAAACAAAAGCTACAGCCCCATATACACAAGTCTCTCCGAACTGGCAGAGCACTATCTAGATGAAAATAAATGTACAAACAACACACAAAAATCAAAAGAAACTAAAATAATACACACACATGAAATGTAAACACACATAAACAATAACTCTTGCAAATATTCACTCAAAACTTCATCTATTCACAAGAAATCAGTCTATAATAGTGACTGTTCCTCTCAAAGCAGCATTCAGACTGGTGTTTCCATACTACCACCATACAATAACATTGCCAACCCTTGATTTAGGGTTCCACTAGTCTTAAATACTCTTCTCCTTGGTATGTGTGTTGGGTTAGGGCTTCTTAGCCACTTAAGCAAGGTTAAAGCCTTCAAAGGAAAATTTGCTAAGCAACTTTTGGTTGCTTGAGAAACTTTTGCTCTTACATCACCAAGACCATTTCTAGGTCTTTCCAAGGCACTCTTGTGCTCATAACTCTACCAAACACACAACCTAAGACCTCTAATCACATGGCTAGTTAATGATCTCAGGATGACAACTTTCCCTGAGTCATTGTGCCATTAAGAAGGAAGACCAGCTGAACCACTAGGACCTCACCTAGGCCTAGACACACAAAGATGAGCTAAAGCTCTTATTTACTTACATACTTCTCTTAATAAGTTTCATTACAACAAAATTGGATGGTGGGAGCCCTTAGAAGGGTGCTCTTGCACTAGCACCAAATCCTTTTTTTAATATTCAAACCCACAATACTCTTATTCCTAATAGTAATCCTTCTTCGTCTAATGCTCTTCCTGGAGATGATTGGGGAACCTTGGATTTTAATCCTACCTTTATTGGAGAGTATAAGGTTTCTGATCTCTATTTTATGAAGTAACAAAGAGAATTTGAACAATGAGCTTTTTCTTCTACTTCTAATGCCCTTTGTAATAACTTTGTCATTTCTTATACCCACTACGAACCTTTCAAACCTACTAGTGATGACTTAGTGACTACTGAAGTTCCATTAACTCCTTCTGATATGGATTCTTGTTATGGTCTTGGTTATAATTTACTAGTTAAACAAGGATTCCATGGTCAAGGATGTCGTAAGCATAAACAGGCAATTCAAATGCCCTTACAAAATGGGGGCATGAGCATTCTTATGGATTGGGATTTAATCCTCAACAACACATCAATAATAACATCTCAAATAACACTTCAAAACATGATGACCATGTTGGAATAGTTCCAAAGGATAACTGAGAGGGGGGAGTGAATAACTTATCTACTACTTTAGTTCTTTTTCATTACTTAGATATCAATTAACATAAAGAAAATGCACATTAAGATAACACAATAGAGAACACAAAAATTTTGGTTACGGGGAAACCAAATAGGTATAAACCCCGATGGGAATTAGCACCCACAAAGAACTATACTTGAGTATAATTATCCCTATTAGGATATCTTGCAACCCTATTAAGAATTGTTCTTTATAATGCAATAAGCATAGAGACCTAGTTAAAGTTCGGACCCTGTTAGGAGTCTTTTACAAGTAACCCTGTTAGGGGTGAGGACTCACTGTCCAAAAGCTCACTGGTAAAATGATGAGGGTTGCAACCTTCAGTAAAACAAATATACACTATATCTGATAGATTAACTATTTGAGTAGACCTATTTTCTTGATTAGTTCCAATGATTTTTAATCTTCTTCTGTTTCTTCACATAGTTCTTCAACTTATTCTTTCTAACTTTCTGCTCACTTCTGTCTATTGTTTTTCACTTCATTTTTCACACATAGCGAACACAATTTGAATTGTTATATGTATATTCACCAAGGTTAAGGTCACAAAAGTATCTAAGAACACTTCATCAACTTCTTTGTTGGCTTAACTATCCACGCAATCAAAGTTATAACCGCGCAACTCAAACTGAATAGACACAACACTTCACAAAGTTAGCTTCACGAATTTTACTCCAATCTCATGATTCTTTAAAATATGCTTGGCACTTTTGTATAATCATCACTAACTCATAACTAAACATTAATACAACCACGCATATCTTGAAGATAGGCGTAACTCAAGCAACACTGTATTTACAACGGCTCTTTACAGATAATCTTTAGACGATGTAACTACCATGACTAATTAACATAGCTCAACTAAAAAGTCATAAATGACTCAGCATGAATGCACATAACATCTAGAACATGTATACACCATGGAAATAAACATGCATATCTTCAGAAAATCTATACTAATAATTGCATATAGAACATTGTTGTATATTATATGTTTTCATCAATGACAAACATACAATCAATTATTTTCACAGAAGAAAATCTCCAACAATCTCCCCCTTTGACATTGATGGCAACATATCAAATCAAAGCATCTTCCTTCTTTTTACAATCTTCTCAATGTCCTCATCAAAATTTACTCTTCACTATTGCTGCTCTATATACTCCCCCAGAGTATATGCCCCACCTTACTAATACTCCCCCTTTGACATCAATGAAAAAGGGTGTTAAACACCATTAAGCACAGGTACTTCTCCAGAAGTAGAGTATTCAACCATTCATCAGTCACCAAGGACTGATGTTCTTGCTACAAATTCTAATCAGACTCAAGAAAGGGAATTACTCCCAACTTCTCCTTGAGATAATCAAAAGTATCTTTTGATAATGGATTTGTAAAAATATCTCCTAATTGTTCTTTAGTGCTCACATAATCCAACTTTACTTCTCTGTCTGCAACTTTTTCTCTTAGAAAATGGCATTTGATCTCAATGTGTTTTGTCTTTGCATGCATCACAGGGTTCTTTGACATATTGATAGTACTAGTGTTGTCACAATGAATAACGATAGGATAATCAATATAAATACCAAAGTCTTTAATCATCTATTTGATCCAAACCATTGTCAAACAATTCAATGCTGCTGCAACATACTCAGCTTCTGATGTTGACTGAGAGATACAATTCTACTTTTTACTTGTCCAAGTGAGAAATCTGTCTCCAAGAAATATTGTTCCTCCTGATGTACTCTTTCTGTCATCAACACAACCTACCCAATCTGCATCTGTATACACATGAAGTTGTATATTCTCTGAGTTAGGATACCATAAACCATAGTCTATAGTCCATTTTAAGTATCTAAATATTCCTTTTATTGCCATTAGGTGATTTTGCTTGGGTTCAATTGCAAATCTTCCAACAATGCCAACAACATTAGAAATATCAGGTCTAGATTGAGTAAGAGATATGAGTTTTCCAATCATAGACTTGTATAGCGTCTTGTCAACTATTTTGAAATCATCATATTTATAAATTTTTCTTCCTATTATCATGGGGGTGCTTACTAGTTTGCAATCTTCCATCTTGAAAGTCTTCAATATCTCCTTCACATACTTAGACTGATTTATGAATATGCCTTTGTCTGTTTGTTTTACATTCAATCCAAGAAAATATTTTATAGGTCCAATCATGCTCATTTCAAACTCACTTTTTATTTCTTTGGCAAATTTTGCACTAATTTTGTCATTACCTCCAAAGATAATGTCATCAACAAAAATAGCAACAAGTACTAATCCTTCATCTGTCTCTCTTATGAATAAATTATAGTCTACTACTCCTTTTATAAATCCTATCTTTGTTAAGTAACCTTCAAGTCTCTCATACCAAGCTCTTGGGGCCTATTTAAGTCCATAAAGTCCTTTCTTTAATTTGCATACCATGTCTGGTTTGTCTGAAAGTTTGAATCCTTCAGGCTGCTCTGTGTAGACTTCTTCCTTCAAGTCACCATTTAAAAAAGCTAACTTGACATCCATTTGATATACTTTAAAGTTCTTGAATGTTGCATATGCCAAAAACAACTTGATAGCTTCCAGTCTACTCACAGGGGCAAATGTATCAGTGTATTCTATTCCTTCTCTCTGTGCATATCCTTTACATACTAATTTTTTTTTGTTCCTTACCACTATGCCTTCTTCATTCATTTTGTTCCTAAATATCCACTTTGTTCCAATCATGTTCTTGTCATGAGGTCTAGGGACTAGTTCCCATGTTTCATGCTTGATTATTCGATCTAATTCTTCTTGCATAGCACTTTGCCAATCTGAATCTTTGCATGCATCTTCAACACTTAAGGGTGTAATCTGTGAAAGTAAGCATACCTCTTCATCAGCAGTTGAACCTTTTTCTCTAGATCTTTTCAAGACTTTTGAGCTCTGATCTCCAATGATATCTTCCTTAGAGTGGTATTTGTATGTGTATTTTGAGTTCTTAGGAGTGATACTTTCATCTGTAATTTGTGATTCTTCTTCACTAGGTTCAGGTTTGTTACATGAAACATCAATATAGTCAAACATTTCTTCAATAATTATGTCCTTATTGATGGGTCTGGGGTCATCTTCAATCATGGGAGCATAGTCATAATATCTTTCTTGTTCACATGAGTACTTTCACTGATCTTCTTTAATCTTAGATTAAAACATCTATAGGCTTTGCATTTAGTAGAGTAACCAAGAAAAATACCTTTGTTACTTCTAGCATCAAACTTTCCAATGCTATCATCTCTCTTGATGTAGCACTTGCTTCCAAAGATTCTGAAGTATTTTATAGTAGGTACATTACCAAACCAAATTTCATAGGGTGCCTTGTCTACGCCTGGCCTCAATTGTATTCTATTGATAGTATAGACTGATGTATTGACCGTATCTCTCCAATAGGTATGAGAAACCTTTCCTTCGATCATGATAGTGCGTGTTGTATCAAGTATTATTTTGTTCCTTCTTTCTGCAATCCCATTCTTCTGAGGGGTTCTAGGTGCACTTAACTGTCTCTTGATTCCATGTTTTTCACAGTAATCATAAAATTGATCAGAGGTGAATTCTCATCCTCTATCAGATCTTAGACATTTTATCTTTAATCCAGATTCATTCTCAACCTTAGCTTTGAACACTTTCAACTTCTCAAAAGCTTCAGAATTGTCTTTTAATAATGCAACCCACATCATCCTTGATAAATCATCAAAAAAAATATGAAATACCTTTCTCCATAGTAAGATCTTGTTTGATTAGGTCCACATGTGTCAGATCTAATTTGTTTTTTGTAGAGTCTTGTTTTCTCCTGAATGAGGTCCTCACATTCTTCCCCATCACACATTCCTAGCACATGGTTTCAACTGGTCTTGCAATACTTGGAAGGTCTCTTACTACCTTTACATTACTTATCTTGACTATGTTGTCAATGTTGATATGAAAAAGTCTCCTGTGCCATAGCCAATTGTCATCCACTTTTGCAACAAAACAACTTACTTCTGAATTGAGCTAAAAGACATTACCTTTGGTCTTTGAGCCTTATTCAATCATGTCTCCTTCTTTTTTCTTAATGATGCACTAGTTTTTTTTGAATTCCAACTGATATCCTTTATCAAGCAACTGTCCAACACTTAGTAAGTTATGATGTAAACCATCAACATAAAGAACATCATTTGTCTTATTCTTTCCATCTAAGCTAATAGAACCTCTGCCTATGCTAGGTTTGTGAGTGTTATCTCCAAATCTAACCATGCCACCTTTGTATTTGTCTAAATGTACAAATCTATCTTTGTCTCCTTTCATGTGGTGTGAACATCCGCTATCAATGATCCAGTCAGTTCTGATGTCAGCTTTTGAAACTAATGCTAACTCTTGTGTTTTTTCTTCATCTTCTTTGTCCATTTCTTCAAGCATATTTTCAATGTATTTAATGGAAACTAAACCAATTTCATCTTCTCCTGAATCGTCATCAGTTATACCATCTTCAACATGATAACATTCCTTAGTGTACTTGGGCTTGTAATCTGATCTAAACTTCTTGACTCTTGTAGGACACTTGGATGCAAAGTGACCAACTTTGTTTCATGAAAAACATTTGAATGGTAGTTTTCCTTCATATTTCCCTTTACCTTTCCTTTCTTTCTTGGCAATCATAGCAATTATTTCTTCTAGTTTTGTATCCACTTCTTCATTATTACTAGAGTTGCTTGTAGATTTCTTGATGTGGACTGAGGCTTTGAAAGTTGACTCACTTTTGGGTTCTATCTTCAATCTTGATATCTCAAATGCAGATATTTTTCTTATCAAAGTCTCTCTCTTGAAGTCTTTTGAAAATTGCATAGTCTCATCCAAGATATTGATCTTGCTCTCATAGTCTATTGTTAGTGTGGTCATTAGTTTTTCCATTATATCATCCTCTGAAATTTCTCCACCATTGTTCTTGATACCTGAAACTGCTTCATTAATTCTTTGATTGTAGGATTTGATGTTTTCTTCAGGTAGCATCTCTAAGTTGTTGTACCTTTTCTTCCATGTATTTCTGCGCACATTATTTTTTTGGATGTCTCCTTCAAACATATCTTCTAATTATTTCCAAATAGAGTATTCTTTATCTTCCTTCTTGATCTCAAAAAAGTCACTGTCGGATAGGGCACTAATTAGGGCTTCTTTGACGATTGCATTTTGAGTGAACACTTCATTTTTTTTTATTGTAGAGTCCTTTTCTGCAAGGTCTTTCAAGGTGGGGACTTCAATTGCTTGAGTGGAAATCTCATAGATCTCAAATCCAACACATTGAAGATGTGTTATCATTTTGTTCTTCCAGTCAAGATAGTTTTCTCCATTGAACTTAGGACTCTCTTTCCTGAAGTATGCCATTTGATCTACCTTAAGCTATTAGGCTTTCTCTCCAAGGTACTTGGCTCTGATACCAATTGTTAGAATAGTCCCAAAGGATAACTAAGAGGGGGTGAGTTAGTTATCTGCTACTTTAATTCTTTTTCTTTACTTAGATATAAATTAACATAAAGCAAATGCATATTCAGATAACACAATAGAGAACACAACAATTTTGGTTACGGGGAAACCAAATAGGTAAAAACCCCGGTGGTAATTAGCACCCACAAAGAACTATAATTGAGTATAATTATCCCTATTAGGAGATCTTGCAACCCTGTTAGGATTTGTTCTTTACAATGCAATAAGTACAGAGACCTGGTTAAATTTTGGACCCTGTTAGGAGTCTTTTACAAGTAACCCCATAGGGGTGAGGAATCACTATCCAAAAGCTCACTACTAAAATGGTGATGGCTGAAACCTTCAGAAAAATAGATATACACTATATCTTATAGATGAACTGTTTGAGTAGACTTGTTGTCTTGATCAGTTCCAATGATTTGTAATCTTCTTCTATTTCTTCACATAGTTCTTTGACTTATTCTGTCTGACTTTCTGCTCACTTTTGTCTATTGTTTTTCACTTCATTTTTCACACCTAGCAAACACAATTTGAACTACTATATGTATCTTCACCAAGGATAAGGTCATGACAGTATCTAGGAACACTTCATCAACTTCTTTGTCAGCTTAACTATCCACGCAATCAAAGTTAGAACCACACAACTCAAACTGAATAGATGCAATGCTTCACAAAGTCAGCTTCACCAATTTTACTCCAATATCATGATTCTATTAAAACACGCTTGGCACCTTTGTATAATCATCACTAACTCATAACTAAAAATTAATACAACCACGCATATCCAAAAGATGTGTAACTCAAGAAACACTGTATTTATGTCGGCTCTTTGACAGATAATCTTCAGATGCTATAACTACCATGACTGATTAACATAGCTCAACTGAAACTTCATATCTGACTCAGCATGAATTCACATAGAATCTAGAACATATATACACCATGGAAACAAACATGCATATCTTTAGAACATCTATACTGGTAATTACATATAGAACACTACTATATATTATTTATTGTCATCAATGACAAACATACAATCAATTATTTGCACAAAAGCAAATCTCCAATAGACCCTATGAAGGAATTTTACCAAGAAGTTCTTTTTCCTAAACTCCTTTGTGCTAAGATGATTACTAGACCTAAATGCAAAAAGAAACATAGTCCACACTTGAAGACTCTTCCTTCTTGTTTGTATCATAGATTTCATGATCACTCTACTAATGAATGTCAAGATTTACATTATAAGATTAGGCAGCTCATCAATAGTAAAGTTATTTATATATCATGTGGAAATGAGTTATATTTTAATCTTGTTTTCTCTAAATAAAATTTATGTTCCTATTATGGAGCTCCACATTATGTAAACAATGTTAGCCTAATCCTTGGGGGCACATTATGTAAAAAATGTTAGCCTAATCCTTGGGGGCTCGTTGTCTTTCATAGTATTGTGAGCAATATAATAGGTTCCCTTTCATCCTTGTTCCTATGCTTGGGGGGAAAGGATGCCATCTCCTTCTTTTTTGTCTTTCCAGGATCCACTTTTCCCTTGGTTAATCAGTATCTATCTATTATGTGATATCCAATCATACATGAAAATTTTGGTTTGTATTGAGGATCTATGTCCTTGATTATAACATATTTCTTTGTTCGACATTGGGTTTCCATGGTTGATAAATCTCTCACCTTGGAAACTGAATAGTGTGCTATCCCTCATAAGGGTTACTTTTTCACTTCTTGCATGATATATCTTTGCATTCATCCCTTCCATGGCCTTATAGGAGTTGTGACCTTCTTGGTTTGGACTAGGTGTTGTCTATGGATATTGTCTTGATGTTGTTGAAGAATGATTTATCCTTGTTGTTTTCTTTCCTTAACATGTCAAAATAGTATGTATTTTTCCATCTTCAGGAGGGGGGCATATATATGGCCTCCCTCATTCTATATTATGCATTTTTGTTCTAACCTTTTATTTTGTAGCATTCTAAATCCTCTGAAGGTAACACACATAAGTTTCTAAATCCTGAAGAGATACACATTCAATTACAATTCAATATGGTGAATCCTCAGAAGATAGCACACATAAGCTGCTAAATCTTGAAGAGATACACATTTTACAAATGTATTACATGGTGATATGAGGATATGGATCCATGGGTACTTCACAAAGCTTCCATAAGGCACACAACTTTATGGGGTGACTATCAAGAGCTTACTTGGTGGGCCATCCTATCTTTTTTGTGGTTCACAATGAGATACACACATCTTACTGGGTGAGCTAGCCACACCCCCCTCTCTCTCTTTGACTAGTGACATCTCTCTTATTGTAATCTTTGAGGTTGACAAAGAATTGAGTCCTTAGGGGCTTGAGGATTTCTTTGTCCCTTTTGATTTCAATAATATTATATTTTCTTTATGATCTCCTTTACCAAGAGTTTGCATCGAGTCCATACTCTTGCTAAAGTGGGGGATAAATGTATCGTTGGAAAATGGAAGAAATTCTATTTTAGACTGGTTTAGCTCTCCAAGTAAGTTTTTTTGGGTCATTTCAAACTCCTTGAATGGTTCTTTGACTTGGATCTATCTTTTCCCCTATTCTGCCCTATTTTCCACTTCTCTCCGACCTGTTTTTAGCATCCTGCACTAAGAGTTTGAGGTTCTTGACCTTGGGGTCAAGGTTGAACTTTTGGTTCAAGGTCAAACTTGACCTTGACCTAGGTAAATGTTGACCTTGACCTTAAACTAGGTTAGAGTCAACCTCGATCCTAACCCAGGGTCCAAATTTCAAGTTTCTAGGGGTTTCAGATGTCATGCTTTGGAAAGATTTGATTCCCGCTTTCAGGTCGGTCATTTCGGTCTCCAAAGTAAAAACTCTTAAAATTATATTTAATATAGGTCTACTTCTAGGGGTATAGGCCTAATTGGAATTTAATCCTCCTATGTCAGCCTCTCTAGAATTTTGTACCCTAGATTTGTATATAAGGAAGCCTTCTCCCCTCATTTTCTCTAAGTGAATCTAAGTAGAAGCTAAGACACAAGAAGCAATTTCATCCATCCAAACTCTATGCATAATCTATTGAAGGAATAATCTACACTCAATTATTCATGAACATTCAAGAATTCAATTCATCAAGGAGATCCATTGGTAGCCATTGAAGGATTCAAGCTCTATGGAGCCCTCTTGTTGAAGATTTCTCCATCCACATCCATGCAAGCCTCTTCCTATTCCAAGATCC
>MU225435.1:665795-678709 GCA_018584345.1 Thuja plicata
TGGCGGCCAGACTACATGAATAATTTCCACAAGTGATTGGGAATGAAATATTTGTTACCTTTTTCAAGGCATAGAATGCATGCAGCTCCATTATCTACCTGCAATACTCTAGAAGAATTATCTTGCCCCCACAATGTTTGGGTAACAAGTAGGGTTTCCCAAAGAAGCTGGTCACCCTTATGTATGTATTCTATTGAAACTGTATAAAGTAATGCCCGTAACTCCAGACCAAATTCATCACCTCTGTAGACAAGTGATATCCTTTGTCACGGGTGGGTGTCAGCAGGTGGTAGTAAATGAAGGTATCGTTTACCTAGAAAAAAATGGGGAAGCTGGCCTCCCATTGAATCTGTGGGAAATAGTCTCAAGGGGCCTTCTAGCCCAGGCTGATCTTGAGTACGCCCTCTATGAGTAACCTATTGGTGTGGGGTCATTGTTGTGCCAAGGCCCAGAGAACATAGGAAGTCATATAAATTCTTGGCTATCTGAAGGAGCTAGGAGTCCACATGGTTCAAGATTATGGTGGCCCAGTCAAAATACTCCCCATCTATGCTTATACCAAGCAAGAAGTAATACATCCACCCGAAGAACTCTCGGGCATGATGTTTCTCGAAGACCCGGCATAGTGCTATCATCCCCATTTGGATGCTCTTTTTGAATTTGGACCTAGGGAGTTCTAATTTCATCCTCTTGGGGTCCCTCTTTGGGACCTTGAGCCAATTATTATTCATGTAAATATGGGCCACCTCCTCCAACTACTTAAATTGGGCTAAGGCATCTGACCTGGTGACTACAGTTGGTTTGTCAAATTGGGGGATTCCCAAGCCCCTCTAGAAAGTATCAAGGTTGAGGGACACCATGGGAGTAGGATACCCAGTGGGTTCTGGGGCTGCGAGCATGACAGCCTAGAAAGATGCATTGTAGCATGCTACAAGTGTGAAAATAAGCTCTGGTGACTGCACAGAGCATGGGAAACAAGTTTCCTTGAGAATCTTGAATTTTTTGATTTTGATGGCCAATGGATCTCTAGCTTGCTATTGGATATACATTATTTTTACCAAGGCCTACATTTTGGGCCATGTCTCGACGCTGGTGTCAGTAATGAGTTATACTTTGAACTCAATCTTTGAGCCCATGATGACACCATATTTTACGTATTTCAAGCTCATAGGCAATTTCTCTAGAGCCTTCTCCATTTTGGACCTAACTGCTACTCTGGTAACTGTCGTAGAAGGAAGTTCCAGACTTTCGGGTGGTGAGGATGCAGAAGCTTTAGACATATTTTAAAGTTTTTTGTTTTGGAAACCTACAAGGCAAGGTGACTGTTAGAATGTATAGATAAATGAACACTCTGGGGTCCAGAGATCTTACCATCATGGCGCTTGCTTCCCCTGAAAAGTTATCTTAGTTCAAAAACTTTGGAAAGCATACATATATATTGCGAACTTAGAAATTTGACCAATCATCCAGGTCTGGGGGTTTTATTACACTCAGTAAAAGTAGGACATGGGATGGGTGATGGCAAGAGACCGAGAGCCTGGGGAAGGAACCATTGGAAGGTGTGCACAAAAAGTGAGCCGTTAGACCCACGTGGGTGCTACATGGGTAAGCAATAAATAAAAGTTATGGTGACGGTGGTGGAGCCAACTGTCTAAATGTGTGAAAAGTGAAGGCCACTTGGAAAAATTTAAATGCACACATGGGACATAAATGAAAGTCTGTCTAGTTTATGGAGGAGAGGGATAACCGCTTGGTTGAAACTGGCCGAGAGCTGAGTTTCAACCAGGCGGTATTCTGCACAGAGCGAGCTTGCAACTTAAAAACTAGAAACAAACGCAGCATAGTGAGCTTGACAGACTACCAGGTAGAATACACATAAAATATACAATAGAGCCGAAGAGTATATACATGTAGACCAGAAGGATACATAATAATATACATCAAATGTACACATAGACAAAATGCAGAGCAGATATTTACAAAACCATAGAATGCACAAAATATTTACAACTTTTACATTACCTACAGGCTATACTACATCTACATAGAGGGCGGACAACCCTCTGGCAGAGCCGACCCACCAATGGGCGGCGAACCAGAAAGAAACACAAGGAAAAATAAAAAAGCAAGACAACACCAAAACCAAACAAAACCAAAAAGTAGGAAAGGAGAGCGGAAGGAAGGTACCAACCTGAAGACAAAGAAGGGCAAGAAAAGGAAACCACCGTGAATGCTTTGCAACAAATTCTGCCATCAGATAATCACCACTTACCACCACTAAACACTCACAATCACTCAGAATAGCTTGGGATGGTTAGCACTGGATTACCACTAATTCACTTGTAAAATTGCTCTCAAATCACTTAGATTTCTCAAGTGTTTAATTGTGGTAAATGTGAAGGTGAGGTAATTTCTATTTATACCCATGGTAAAAGAAAGTTACCTTTCCTTGTGCAAACTCTAGACAGACAGACCTCTGGACTCCAGGCCCGAGGATTCCACGCAATGATACCATCTTAAGAAAAGAAGACATCGTGGTGAAGAATCCCGGAGTCCAGAATCTTGTTCCCAACAAAGGACGACAAACTCTAGGACCGGCCCCCGAAGTCATGAGAGAAAAAAAATGAAAACAAAAACAACACCGTAGGGAGGCAAACCCCGGATAAGGAAAACACAGAAAATAAAGAAAAAAGACAAGGCAAGAGCCAAAAGCAAAAAGCAAGAAGAAAAAGGGGGAACTAACATTTTTCCCACAAAATGTAGGGATGGGGATGCAGGGAATTACAAATGGTGACTATCTGGGATGAATGCCTAAGTGCATTTGAGAACTACAGAATCTCTGGTTAGAAAAATAGGAACAAATTATTGCTCGAAGTATCTTACATGCAAAGAGTGACATGTCTGAGAAAATCCAACCATACGTGATTTAGCCCATAATCCTTTCATCAGTGGTGGAGTGTGTGATTTGGAGGGAAATCAAGTCGATGACCTCTGGGAGGAGTAGAGAAGAGGTACTAAGTAAGTTAGACTCAGAAGTCATCAGTTTACTCATTTCTTTCGTAGGCCCAAGTTCTATCCTTCCCCCTTTTCTTGTGATTTTGTATGTTCTAAGTGGGAGGGTGGTACTTCTTTCACCATTAAGCTTATGCTTAGAAAATTTTAATGGCGGTACTTCTTTCACCATTCCACCTATTTCTTTTTATATGTTGGATGGGGGATGATAGCTCCAGATCTAGGAAGAATCCTTTAAAGGTTCAACCTTGGGTCAACCAACTTAGTGTGACTGATCTACCCTCGACGTGTCCAATTACTTGTCCCTTATTTTTTATTTCACTAATTTCCAGAATTCTAGAAATAAACCCGATGAAGATTGCTCATAATGTACTACCAAATTTGTAAAATAACTCTAGAGATTAGACTGATTCCATCATGCTAACAATAGATTCTTAAGTTTGTAATGTTAAAGACATCATCCTAGAGACCAGAGTTATGCTAAGCACTCTAGCCATTACAAAAGAGAGAACAAAATGTCAGAACCTGAAAAGAAGACAAGAAACAAAAATGAAAACAACCAAGGAAAAAGGATTGTCCCGGAGGATAGCCAACAAGACTATTTACAAGACAAGGTACCTCCCAACAAGGCACCAAGAAAGAAATATTTACAAGCCAAAAACTTCACATAAAATACAACTTGGGGCAAACCCACCTCATTCAAAATAATTTTTGTGAAACTTTCCATTGATGGGTAATGGGACAGGTTCTCCGGTCATGGTGTTAAGGTGATAGGTGTTTGCCCCATAGATTTTTGAAATTAAATATGGTTTGAACCAGAACCGTTGGAAC
Organism: Thuja plicata; assembly: GCA_018584345.1. Taxonomy (NCBI): domain Eukaryota; kingdom Viridiplantae; phylum Streptophyta; class Pinopsida; order Cupressales; family Cupressaceae; genus Thuja; species Thuja plicata. The sequence continues at coordinate 669,639 of MU225435.1, forward strand.
TTAGTGTGCTTACCTTTCTTTTCCCAGGCCTTGTCGCACAACAGGACCAAGTCTGAAATCTGAAAAGCCTTGTATTGGGCTCTATGGTCAAACCATCTTTAAACCACTACTTGATGATGCACAAAATGTTCTAGGGCTACATCTTGTTGTTCTTTCATCTGCACCAGATTTAGGAGCCGAACCTCCATGATATTATCCCAGTTACTAAATTCCTACATAAACTACAAAACTGGGATCTGTAAGTTGATTGGGAATATTGGGTTTCAGCCATAAACTAGGTGGAATGGGGATGGTCCTAGGGCAGCCTTAATTCAAATGTGATCAGCCTAGAGGTTTAATCTCATTTTTTGGTGCCAATCCTGGGGATTCTATTCTAGTAGGTGTTTGATCACTTCAAGCAAATTTTTGTTTGTTGACTCAGCGACACCGTTCCCTTGGGGGTAATAGTTGCTGGAGAACTTTAGATTTATCTTCTGATTGTAGGTCCATTTGAGTAATTATGCCAAAGAAAATTTTGGACCATTGTCACATACTAGAGCAAAGGGCATCCCAAATCTTGTGACGATTTTTTCTTGCAAAAATTTAATAACTACGTCTGCTATGTTATTTTTGCAAGGTATAGCTTTGGACCATCGAGTGCAGTAATCAGTAGCAGTTAGGATGTACCAGTGGTTGGTAGATGAGTTGGGGTTAATTTCTCTAATGAAGTCAAATGCCCATTGTGCAAAGGGTTTAGCCTCAAATACTAGTTGTAAAGGCATAGCTGGGTTACACTCATGATGTGCCGTGGTTGGAAAGTGTGGCATCTCTGAATGGGAGTGTAAATGTCTTTAAATATACCGGGCCAATAATATCTGGCCTGAAGGATCTAATGGGCAGTGGTGTCAACTGAGCCATGCCTGGTTCCAAACTATCCATAGAATTCATTGATCATCTTTGCAGCTTGGTCCCTGTCAATGCACCAGAGGTACACTCCCTCGTAGTTCCTGCGGTAAAGTGCAGAGTTTTTAATCATGAAGTGAGCGCTTTTCATCTGCAGGGCATGGTGTTTATTGGGAGGTAACCCCTCTAGGAATTTTTTGTTCAGTAGTAGATATACCAGATCGCTATACCACGGGTCTCAAGTGATGGAATCCACTATATAAGTCTAGCATTCTATGTGGGGAGTCTCTTCTACAATTGCTTGACTTAGTCCCTAGCCTCAGACTATCTTCATGGGATACATTTTCAAGTCATATTCTTGGAGGATGGCCATCCATTTCCCCTGTCTTTCACCCAATTCACTTTGCATTAGTAGAGATTTCATAGCTTGGTCCAAGATGATAGCATGCACCTTGCTCTAGATAATATAATGCCAAAATTTCTTCATAGCCCGCACAAGAGCAAAGGCCTAATTTTTCAGCGATGAATACCGGACCTCAGCGTTCTTGAAGGGGGAGCTCATGAAAGCTATTGGTCATTCTTCCCCTTCAACCTTTTGAGTTAAGACTGCCATGGAAGAATGCGGTGAAGCAAAGGAGTAAATGTAAAATAAGAGGGAGTAGTCTAGGCTAGCTAGGATGGGTGCCTCTATTATCGTCTATTTGATCTGGGTGAATGCCCACTTTGCTTCAGGACTCCACTCAATCTTGGTATCCTTTTTCATCATCTCGTTGAGTGGTTTGACTATCTCAGTGAATCCAGTGATGAACTACTAGACGAAGTTGATCTTTCTGAAGAAAGACCGCATCTCTTTCTTACTATCGGGCATTTGTAAGTTTAGCAACACTTCAACTCTCTTAGAGTCTATGGATATGCCTTTCTTGGAGATGATATGCCTAAGTAATTTCCCTTCGGTTACCCCGAATATACATTTCTTGGGGTTGAGGGATATCTCATACCGATGAAATCTCTCACAAATTTTAGTGAGGTGGGTGGAATGTTCACACCTATCCCAGGAAAAGATGGTCAAATCATCCATGTAGATGATTATGCACCGATTCACAAGGCCCTTGAACACGATGTCCATAGCCTTTTGAAATATGGCCCCTGCGTTAATTAAGCTAAAGGGCATCCTCGTATATGCAAATGTTCCCTACTTGGTGGTGAATGTCATTTTCTCTCTGTCTTCATACTTAACCATGACTTGGTTATACCTGGAGTACCCATCTAAAAATGACATCATTTGGGACCCATTCACTATCTGCAACACCTCATCCAACGAAGGGAGAGGGTGATTATATTTTTTGGAGGCTCTATTCAGATTTTAAAAATCCACGCAAAGGCAGATTTCACCTCTTTTCTTTCTAACAGGGACCAATTTGGCAACCCACGTGGTATGCCAGATTGGAAAGATTATCTGGGCTGACAGTAATTTCTCCACCTCCTGACGAATCAGAGGCTCGATCAGTGGGTTGACTGGTCATTGCTTTTGTAGAAAAGGCTTAGCATCAGGTTTTAGGGGAATAGTATGAAGCATAATAGATGTGTCATATGTTTTTAAGTCCTAATATCCCCATGCAATCATGTCTATTTATTCTCAAAGAACTGTCATAATCTTCTCCTTCTCCTCAGGGGAGCAGGAGGTACCAATGTGTATCATCTTTTCTTCACCGGGCTGGCCGATGTTTACTTCATTGAATTTTCCTCCCTGAGAGGAGGAGGACATCTTTTCCTGGCCTCGAGGGTCTTAGTCAAAGATTCATTTAAGTGCGACCATCCCCTTCAGGATGGTGTTAGTGGGTAGATCCATGATCCCATCATCTTCGTCACCCTGTCTAGTATCGTCATGGTCTCGTTCCTCCACTATCTGATCCTCAAAGACACCAACATTGGCCATGAAGGCTAGGATATGTTGATTGTCCTCAAAGACTTGAAAGTGGGTGACATTATCTAGAATGGATGGGGTGGGGATCATCTCCACTAAAAATCTCTAGAGTCGTGAGCCAGACATGGGCTCAAGTGTGCTGGCAGACACAGTGAGGGCATCCGGGACATAATTCTGTCACCGAGGAACAAGATCAATGCCTAAGGTATCAAAATCTTCAATAAGGCTCCAAGCCTAATTGCGATATACAGATAGTCTCTTATCATGACATGTATATTGACTCTGGACCTGTTTGACAACCAACTCTGAATCACCCAGAGCCTAGAGGCGGGTGATTCTTTTCCTTAACATAAATAAGAGTCCAAGGACCAAAGCCTCATACTTTGTAACATTGTTTGTGCAGTTGAACTACAATCTGTAGGATGCGAGGAAGGTTTTTCCTCATGGGTTGATCACCTCTACTCTAGCACCATAGCCTTGTTTGGATCGAGACCCATCAAACTTAAGAGTCCACAAATCGTTATTTGTAGTCTGGAGCTTGGGAACAGGAGTGGCCTTTGGATTGTTCTTGGGAGGCTTGGGAGGGGCTTCCTCCCTCACTGTTGGTGCATGGGTGGGGTTTTCCTCTGGAGGGGTTCAAATTTGGGATTCCTAGGGGAATGGCACCGAAGAAGTGCTTCCAATAGGGATACTAGGTCCTAGGGAATCAATTGTGTATTCTTTTTTCTGAAAGGCGTCGATGTGCCGGGTAGCGACTGAAAGGCAGGGTTCACACTCTAGCTCTGAATATTTTTGATAGTGTGATCAGCACCAAGTGTCAGACAAGAGTGTAGAGGGGGTCACTGCGGCACCTTGAAAGTTGACCTCAACCTTCAAATCTTCTTCTAGGTCCTGGGCTCTCTACAGAACTATGGGATCCTTCCCGGGGATGAAATCAAATGTTAAGATTTCAAAGAGTCGGTACACCCTGGGGGAAGTCTCAGAGAAGAAGACCTCACTAACCCTCTCAACTTTGATAAGGGCCTACTTCATCTGGGGTTCACTTTGAACCTAGATCTTGTTTGATTCTCCTTCCCAGGGGAGCCATAAGTGGGATAAGTCAGTCGAGAAGTATTCATTCAAGGATTTAGACCAATTCTGACTTAATAACATCTCGTAAGTCTCTGGGATGTCCACCACTTAGACATCAATTATGCTGGCTATCCTGGTGTCTTGGATAAGCTGTATCCGGACATTCTTCAATTCTCCCACCATTTTCACAGTAGTTTTGTCTAATTAAATCACTGTGCCATTAGATGGGGTGGGATGAAATTCGAGCTTCTGGCATATGGATAGGGGCATGATGTTGCCCAAAGCTCCAGAGTCTACTAGGCAGTTGTGTATATTTTTGCCTTGGATATTCAGGCCTAGAAGGAAGGGGGATCTTCATTGTTTCCGCAGAAGATAGTCGTGTTAGCATCCTCAAAAGAGACGATCTTGGGTGGGCGACTGACAACCTCCGAGTTCCCCAAAAGTTTTAGAAGAGACTTCTTCTACTTGGGACAGTTTAGCAAAACCTCCATCAGGGTCATGGAGGTGGTGGTTTTTTCTAACACCTTCATGATGTTGAACCTTCCTCCTAGGAATTGGTGACTTCCCTCAGCCAGGTCTTTCACTTGGTTAGAGCTAGAACCTTTCAAGGGGGTGCGTTGATCAGTTGTATTATCCCAGGGAGGATTGTCCTTGGTGGGAGGTGTTGGCGTGTAAGCTGGTCCTTTTCTAGCCTGGCTCTGAGTATTGTAAGGAGGCTACAGATTGGTGAAGGCAGTGGCCTCAGAGGCCAAAATTAATTCATCAAAGAATCCCTGCAATTCAGATTCTTCTTCATCTTCTCTGAAGGATCTGAAGAAGATGGTATCACAGGTGAATGCACTGTGAGTTAACTCTTGCACTGGAGGCTCTGGGGGAGTAGCATCATGTGATTGTTGTCTATCCAGCTAGCAGATCATGATGACTTTCTCCAGTGTGGCACAATTTACCTCATTATGGGAGCTTGTATCATGCAATCTACACCAATTGGTCATGGGCTAGAAATCTACGACTGGTGTGAAATGCGATGGTCCAGCACCACTTTGGTTGGTGTTTTGATTTGGAGGTAGACCTCTGGTGTTTGCGTTATTTTTTCATTTCTATTGGTTGGGCTGAAGCCCATTGTTGAATTATTTCCCCCGACGTGGTTGTTTCATTGGCCAGAGAGAATATTCCCTCTTTGGGAATTGGAATTCTAGGGTGCGTAAGACCCCACCTTATGTTGACCCATGTCTATAGTCAGGGTAGACAACATTCGCCGGAGGGACTCAACCTCGGTGGTCAACTAGGTGTTTGCGTCATAGTGTGACAGTTGTTGTTGGTTTCCTGGGAAGGCAGCAGCATTTTCCAGAGTCAGGGGCGGTAATCCTCCATCCGTGAACGACTGAAAGAAGGGAACTCTGGGAAGTTGTGTCTGAGGTTGTTGTGTCTATTATGGCTGGTTCCAAGGGAAAACTTCCAGACCTGGTATTGGCTGAGTCTGTGATGGGTAAATTTACTGGGCCTGCTGATCTATCAGTGGTGGTGGGGGAATTCATTTCCATCATGGGGGCACCTATTGTCAGATTGGGGTTATATCCCCCAACGTACGTTGTTCTACTGAGGATCATGTTGAAGGGCGTACTCTGCCCAATCTCGCCTAAGGATTTGTTAAGACCATGGGATAATTCTAAGGTCAGGTTGTAAACTTTTGCCAAAGTGTCTCGGTCACCTGTGGCAATTGTTCTCCAGAGGAGAGTGGCAATGAACGGGTCCATTGCACTGAGATAGGTCTGTATGGTTACTTTTGGGGATGGAATGAAAGGGCCCATGCACCACTTCAAGGCGCGCTAGAACTGAAGATTGAATGCTACGAGGGGTTCATTGGGTTTCTTTCTAATAGAGATGAACTAGCTGTGGGACCAAATTGGGCCCATATGTACATGAAAGGCAGCCAAGAAGGCATCCTCCATGTCTTGCCAACTATTGATGGAGTTGCAGGAAGGTTTAGGTACTAGTTCAGCTCACCCTGTCCCAAAGACAGAGGAAACATCTGGGTCACAAAATCCTCATGTTGGATTTAATGTCAGTTCATGGCATCCTTGTATGCCTATAAATATTCTTCCACAGTTCATGAGCCTAAGTGCTCATATTGTGGGTAAATCTTCTCTAGGTGCGAGGGTAAGTCATTGATTACACCCAGAAAAGTTCCCATAGGGGACCCGGTGTTACCGAAGTATGTAGCCATCTAGGGAAATGAATTTTGAGTAAGTCAGACACTAGTTCCCCAAGTTTTCTATGGAGTTTGGATATTCTGCGGTGTACTAGACCCCTAGACAATAGTGGCTGGTGTGGTTTTCAGGGTCCATTTCTTTCGAGCAGGGGGCTCAAGTTTGATAAACCTTTCAGGGTTTGGGGCTGACCTAAGGATTCTTTCAAATTTCACTGGGGAGAAAGACCCAATCCCATTGAAGGCTCGACTCCTAAAAATATGGCTTGGGGAACCTTTGGGAGGTGTAAAATTAGAATCCTGAGAAGGGGACGAGTTAATGCCCTCCTTCTAGTGCCAGTTTCTATTGACAGGACTTTGGTGACCGGGTCCACCAACAAGTGTAAGTTGCCACCGGGTACTGGGGTACTGGCCAACTTTTCCTGTAAAGGTTGTCTGGGAAAATGAAATTCCCTGGGCCTCCAAGAACCTATGAGTCGAGTCTCGACGGTGTGGGGCTCGGTTGGGAGATGTGACTATTTTCAATGGGGGATAGCTGGTTTCTTCAACTTGTTCTCTCTGGGGATTCAGGAAGGTAGGGTTCCTCCAAGCATTCTACACTTAAAAAATAAATCAAAAAAGATCCTACAGGGTTAGAAGTACTCCATCTACTTATAGTTATATTTAAACATTCAATACATCAATAATGCTCTAATATAATCTATCAAATACTGAAGAAATACACAACCATCAATTCATATTTGATCAGTAGCAAGGAAAAGGAGGTCGTTAATCTACTTAAAATATTAGAGTAGAAGACATGAAGAACATTAAACATATAATACCATTAACTTAGAAGACAAAGTGCCAACAACATCATTGTAAGAACTCTTTCTTCATCATTAACATTCCTTCTAGCAAGCACTAGTACATGGTACAATGGTGGCTCCAAGGGAGCATCTAACTACTGAAAGCTTTTAAGACCAAGGAGCATTGAGCTCTGCAACTGAAATGGAAATACTGCTTCTCTATTACTATGGACTGCAAAATCATCAATTTCACCGACCCTTGAAAAAGGGCTGGACTTACTACTTATACACATTTTCTTCTAACCCTAACCCTATTTTACATCTCACCATAAAATATATTATCTAGTGGCTGGTACTACCTATACCACTTTACAAAAGACCTCAAGACAGAGAAGGTCTGACATGTCAGAAGAATAAGACAAGAGGATGGAGTGGAAAAATCATCCTCAAAAAGAGAGTCGGGAAAGAGAAGGAAGAAATCAGATCCCCTTGGGATCAAGGCTACATGCCTCATAAATGGGAAATGCAGTGCCCTTTCTCCAATGTTCCAGGTGTGCTTCTGAAGTGACACCTTGAGAAGACCATTTGTCAAAAGACAAATTGTCGATCTGACATGCCTTAATATATCCAACTACCCTCTGATAATCTTTATTAACCACTTTTGAAAGTGACCGGTCGGCCTCGGGGACCGGGACATAAATCACTCTAAAGAATACAAAATTTAGGATCCAAGACTCCGAGATCCGGGAACTTACATTTTGAAAGAATAAATAATATAAAATGCTTGGGTTTTCTCTGACCCCCAGAGAAACTTTATTGTTGCTTGTTATTGTTGAAGGTCTGGAGGAGGCAGGAGATTCCATCCTCATCAATCTTTTTGAGGCAGGACCACTGGTACTTGGCCACCTCAATTCGTTCCCCTAGCTCTAGAACATTCCTCTTGAATTCGTTGGCCACTTTTTCCGCATTATGACCACTAAGGATCATGTGAGTCAGTCTCACCATTTGAGTTCCATCCACTCCCTCCGGAGATTGATATCTTGACTCCATTAATTCATCAAACTTCACCAAAATATACTCCTCCGGCATGCATGTGTCAGTGCTAAACAAGTCAACTCTGAAGACCTTCATGACAAAAGCCTTATAAAAATTTGAAGAATATTGGACCATGTCGATTTTATCATGTAGAGTCCCTACCAGTTTCTTGAGCACCTCCAATGTGAGTTCAAGTCTAGAGTGTTGGGTCCTCACAAAATCAAATGATTCTTCTCCCAGAATCCTAGACTTAGAGACCATTTCCTCCCCAAGACCGAGGAGTTCTTCAAGTTCTACCTTCCATGCTTCATAATTTTCTATATCACCCTCCCATATGTTGATAATAGTTTCTGCCTAATGCATAATGTGTCAGGCCGTATACAAGTCTGGGAGGGTGGATACTAGGAAGCGTTAGGTGTTTCCTATCTGCAGAGCAACCCACTCATCGACCGCTTGGGCCTTCTTCTTCATTGCTCACAGGGATTCTATGTCGCTCTATGGTAGTGGTGCTTCAAATTTGGAGGCCTCTAAAGGAATGGCACTGATAGGCTGGGCCAGCTCAGTAAGCAATCCCATAAAATTTGCAGTCTTCTCCTTTTCCTCTTTGAGCCTTTGGGCCTCCTTTTCGTAACGGGCCTCCACGGCTCTAGTCTCTTCTTTCAACAGGTCCACTTCACCCTATTTTCCTCTTTTTCCAAGTGATATCTCTATTAAATCATAATCTCTGGCTTCGGCAGTTGCCTCATCAACATCTGCGGGAGGTGTTTCCACAACTGCAACTATTTCTGTTTCTCTTTTCCTCTTCTGGTCCCTGTTTCCCCTCCTTTTTTCATGGACATGTCATGCAATTTGCCTACTTTCCCCCCTTTTCCTTGTCTTTCCGAGAAAATTTTATTAAAAAATTATGTTTTTTCCTATTATTTTCTCGAGGGGGCACCCTCCTCCGCTCTCGCTACCATAGGTTTTCTGAGTCCTCTGGGGTATCTTATTTTCTTTTCTTTGACGCAATGTCACTTTCGACAATGCATCAAAGAGGGACAAAATGTAGACGTCCAAAATTGTCCTTATATTAATTTAATTAATATTCCCATAACATTATAATTAATTTTAATTAATTATATTTGTTATATTCTTCTATCTATTTAATTAAATTTATTTAATTAAA
>MU225435.1:727780-743307 GCA_018584345.1 Thuja plicata
CCCTAAGCCACCACATTTGAAACAAGTACATTTGGACTCCTTTCTACCATCCCCCTTCTAGGTATCTCTGATGAGGTTCAACTTCAATGATTTTCTTCTCTTTTTCATTGCTGCTAGCTTGCTTCTCCCTTATTCTAGGGTTACTATGTCTTCTCTTCAAATTATCTTCTGCCTTCAGTGCATACTGATAAGCATCCTCAATAGTAGAAATCCTCAACATACTCAGCTCATATTGAATATTAAATCTCAGACCATTAATATACCTAGCCACCTTCTCCTTAGATGTTTCTCGGTGTCTAGATATGATAGTCATCTTATAGAATTCTTCAGTGTATTCTTTCACACTTATGTCTTTCTGCTTCAAGTTATGCAACTTCTTGAACAATTCTAATTCATAATCCTCAGGGATGAAATTATCTTTTAATCTAGCAACCATCACCCTTCGTCTAGTGATTTTCATTTCACCATTTTCATCCCTATCTTTTTGTAATTCTTTCAACCATAAGGCAGCATGACCCTTCAACTTAGTCTGTGGTAACCTAACCCTTTTTGGATCTCTGATATCTTCTAGCTCAAAGTAATCTTCTAGTTTTCCAATCCAATCTATCAAATCCTCAGGATGTAATGAACCAGTGAAAGTAGAAACATCCATCCTATGAATTTTACTTACTTGTGCCATAGCCCTTAACAATCTTTCTTCATCTGCAGGAATCTCAACATCTACAGTCTCAAGATCTTCAACAACTTCCTCATATTCTTCCCCAGTCTCAAGATTCCTTCCCAATCCAGTCAACACATTTATGATCTCAATCCTCATCTCATTTCTAAAGTACTCCATCATCTATTCTATCTTCCTAGGGTTCATCCTTCTAGGAGGAATCTTTCCAATCCTCATGTGTAACTATCTCAGCTTCGACAATCTGATTACAAGATACTAATTGCCTCTCCAATCAGCGATATATTGGACACACTTGCAACCTACCTCCAACTGTCCAAACAAAGTTCTCAAACAACAACAGTCTCCTCAGCAATCCCCTTGTGCAAGTCCTCTATAATTGCGAGTCAAGTCTTCAATCTTCCACCTCACAACAAACAACATTAGGGCTTCGCAAGGTCAGGAACGTGATCTAGATTAACATACTTCACTCTGATATCATCTGACGTAGTCACACTTGGAGTTTCCCCAATGGAGATGGTCCAACTATGTAGCAAGAGTCAACACAGTGGAAACATTCAACACAAGATCATTAAGAACTCAATAATTAACAGTAAACATGCCTCACATGCCTTCTTATTATCCAAAATCAAATATTTATATTATACATGCCCAGCTACATGTCAGCTTACATTCTAAGGTGCACATTCCTTCTTACAATAAAAACTCCAGATCCATGCTGGATGCTAAGCTATTGAACTACTCTCCCCCTTGACTGCTAACAAAGGACCCACGACTACAAATATATACAAGATTGCAAGCTACAAGTCGGCCATAAAAGATCACATTCTCCAAGAAGAAGAAAATGTATTACAACACATAGGTCAGGACCTAAATCCATATAAACACCTCCAAATAGATATGGAATGAAGAATGATCACACAAGGAGGTCAACCGCGAGCATACAATCATCGAACAATGCACCAATTAGCGTCGTTGATCGTGAAACGTCATCGCCAACCAAATCATACCAACCTGGCCATTAGAACAGGAAGAATAATTGATATAGGACCGAACCAATCTTAGGATATCATTCTAAAGAAAGAATGAAACATGATGTGAAGCTAGATAAAGTTTCACCATGATGTCTAGAACACACCAACAAGATCGCATAAGAAAATGAGCGAACTGGACCAATCTATACCTAAACCACAGAAACTGCCCAACTAGAACAAAACAACAAATAAACAAAAGGAAATATTTTTGGGTGATGCAAGATTGCCAACGACCCAAGGATGCTCTTGCATCAAAATACCTCAGGGAAAATTCTCCTTAGTTTAATTGAGCTTAAAGTGTAAGAGAGACTATCCAATATTATCAATTGGCCTGTAACACGCTTCAGTCTCTTCATGAACCCATGTTTTACCATTTTGACAATAAATCCTTTGCCTTGAAGGTAAAAAGTTTTAGAATTTTGGAGAAACAATTTTTTTGTACTGACAAATGAATTATTTTTATTCTAATTGGGTGGTCAATCTAGATGATAGAAAATCCACCATTAGATATGCAAAATATAGAATCAATCATTGTGTCTTACAATAACTAGAAGCAACTAACTAATCCCTTGTCCTTCATTGAAATCAATCATAAAGTGTTATACAATACTACTTTTGAAGCTCTTTGATTAAGGCATGTTCTTGAAGATATAAGACACACAAAAAAGGATCAAAAGCTATCAAGTGTGATAGTCAAAGTTCAATCAAACTGGCAGACAAACCAATATATCATGCCAAATTAAGATATATTGAAGTTTGACATCATTTTGTAAGAGCAAAAAATCAATCATAAGGTAGAGTTGAAATATTATAACAGAAATGGCAATATAAGTGTAGCATCATACTTTCCACCCCTATACAATTGCTTGCTTACGTACGCCCATTTGAGCACGTGTGGCCTCATGCATAAATTTTCTCTTATCCAACCTTGATTTTTCTCATATTTTTGGCATCCTCTCTCCAAATAAGACCTTTGGTCCAAATTTGGGTCGACTTCAGATGAACAAGGGCAAATGAAGAGGACAAGGCAACTTTGAGTCGTCATGTCCTCGATGTTTGGGCTCAAATTTGAATTGGGTCATGGTTATTTGGTTTTAGCGATAATTCTAGGCCCGCATTAACCTCCTTCGATTTTTGCACCTTGAAATGACTAGGAGATGTATATAAACAAGGCTACCTCCCCCATTTTGACCTAAGCAATCAAGAATTCAAGGCATTTCATCCCACCATATTCTTCAATGACAAGCTTTAACACCCTTCATGCAAGCATGTCTTTTATGATTTCCTTTTAGGGTTTTGTGGAGTCATGTTATTCCATCAACACCTGTGATCATATTCAAATATCATTACATCATCAAGATATAAGACATTATTTCTTAGATCTAGCCTCTACTATATATCTACACACTTTCCTTTCAAGCATATTCATTTCAATTTCCTAGTTGATTCCATAACAGGGGTTTGACTTATGCAAACCCCTTTTTACATTACCTTTTCCCTCTTTTTTGTGTAGGAACAAGTGGTCAATGTGTAGGAGGAGCTACAACGTATCCAGAGAAGGGTTACAGTTTGCAATTGATTGTGTTAGAAAGTGCGTGGCTAAGGAAAATGAGTCGCCCCTATCCTGGACTAGGGCAAGTGATTTGCCCTTGTCCTTTTATTTTGGCTTGAAATTTGGTTTGGAGATTAGTTACAATCTCTAGTTCTGAGATCTAGTCCCAAAACTGATATGTTAGTCCTCAGTCATCTTGTGCATACAGAAAACCACCCTTTCTTGCTATTTCATCCTAGATCTTGCATTTCCCAATTACATTTGTGTAGTCATAGTCCTCACATAGTGAAGGATCATTGCATATGCCTAGCGCTTGAGCCTTCTTGAACCTAGCAGGTCATCTTCGTTCCAATGTAATATAGGAGATATGCCTAATCTTCCTAATTTTTTTGTTCATCCTAGTGAACCCTATTTTTTTTCATTGCAATGAGTAATATATTTAATAAGCCTTTAGGTAAGATAAAATTTGTACAATGTAGAGAGAGCTAAGAGTCAAACAAAATTCAATTATTTGTTAAAAGTGTGTAAATAATAAATAATTAATTTCTCCACATGTTGTAGGTGTCTCAACTATAGTTGTTTAAGTGTCAACAAGTCTACAATTTGTTGTGAATCAGCTCTAGTTAACTGCCATGCTAGTATGATTGTAAGGAGTTATTGAGCTTCATTAAAGCTATAAAGAATAATCTTCATTTGTTGAAGAAAAGATGTGTAACAATTTCATTTTCTATCTCATATAGATGCGAAAGACATGATGTAGCCACCTTCCATCCACCTAAATAATCACCCTTTAATTATATGTACTTAATAAATATAAAATATTAAATAAAATAAAAAAATACATTAAAAAAATAGAAAATAAACAAATACTAAATAAAATTAAAAAATGAATAAGAATAAAAAATAAACTAAAATGAATCAAGTGAACATATCTCTAACCGTGGAAGAATAATGAACATCATTTGTTAGTTTCCTCAACAAGCAATTAATTGTTAGTAGATAGTTAGAAAAGAGTTATTTTTTTATTATAATTCATTTTTATAAATGTACATTATTTCTCTGAATTCAATGAAAAAGGATTTTGGGGAGTCCTCCACTTTTACATTACTTTGCTGTTGAACGATGATCTGGAGACTGCAGACCATCATAAATTAATTGTTGTTTTTATTAAAGCCTTCAAACCGTAGAAATCTCTGTAAGCTTCCTTGGAAAGTTCTTCATAGAAATGAAACGTATATGAAGAATCTGTTAAAAAATGAAGCATAACTGAAAATGATAATCTGCTTCCTTTTAATAACTGAGAGCCATCTTTAAATTGGCAATCTGCTTCCTTCCAATTACTGTGAGCTACCATTGCACTGACAAAGACGTCATGGCTTCAGAATCAAGATGTCGTTTTGCTATTACTAAATGGGGTAATTACCAATGATATGATAAACAGAGACGCCCATATCAAGGGGTGTCAATCAGATTGGATGACTCTGAGCCTGGCTTAATTCGAATTCAGGATCCATTTTCTTGACTGCACGCTTTCTCTTCAGCTTCCTTATTTTTTTATTATCCTCCCTTTCATCAACAAAAGAGGCGAATGATCTGAGAACCTTTGCACTTCTTAGTCTTAATGAACGCGACTTACCAGGAGATTCCTCATTAGATGTATCAGAATAACGAGTGAATTGACAAATCATGCGAAAGAAAAATACAAACAAGGCTACAGAGCACACAATCCCAGTGACTAGGAAAAGGCCCCAGAAACTTTCCAGGCCAAACTGATTTGAATGGACTGCACGTGCCTCTAGATTGCGTATATCACTTTTCAACCATTTATCATGAATTCTCTGAAGTTCCCCACTTTCTGAAAGGGCCAGGATTGCTGTGGACATGTCAACTGCAACTTGAGAGTCCTTTGGAAAAACCTATTCAATATCAACACAGATCCTAAAATGTTAAATTTCATTACAGAAGAAAAAAGAAAAAAGTTAACATAGATCATGCAAAGCTACTTACAAATCCCCATCCACTCTTAGTAAATTCACTGCCCACAATTGTATATCCACACCGCGTGGATAGAAATGATTCAATGTAAGGAAGCTCGTCTACAACTGCTGCCACGCCACCTTTGTTTGGCCCCAGAGACAATACTTTAGCATAACTATCAGGAGTGTTCAAAGGCACTAATCTATATTTCGCTATATTGAACTCTCCTGATAGATAATCTGCTACAAAGGATCCTGTTTGATATCCTATTGGATAATTGGTCGATGCCAAGCTATCAATTCCTTGAATTGTTGATGAAAGCTTCTCTACTGTGAGGATTGATGTTAAGCTTGCCGTGTAACTTGAATTAATGATCAAAACAACAAAAAGCCATATGATTAGTACTGCACGTCCAAGGCTGCTCACAGTATTCTCCCCTGCATAAATCCCATAGGTCATAATTTTTTCTACACAGCATCCTGAAATCAGTTTGACTAAAACCTCTCCAATACTAGAAATCAGGTGAATCTTCACTGCTTTTTCTACATCTTTACTAATGTTCAAATAGTTTAAGATCAATAATATGAAAGCATAAACCAGTTACCAAATCAATATATTTCCAACACACTAAAATAGATTGTAGAAGACAGAGTACTCACTATGGGCAAAGAACATCGTAGAGAATGCGAACCTGCCAAAACTAACCTTTGTAAGGCACTTCATCTTACATGTCTGAAAATACAATTCTCAAATGCAACTACAACATTATCATGTTTTCTGTTGTTAAGCAAATAATAATATAACATTTGAATATATGGATTTCCTTGATATTCTCAGAAATATTCTACACTGATGTTTGTTATTGCAAACATTTTTTCTTGAATCAATTCAAGATCCACAAAATTAATTGCATATTTCAAATGACACAAACAGTTCAAAGGCAGCAATCTGAAATGAGCAGTGTTGGTCCGTTGGATAACTTCGCATAAAAATCAATTGCACAACTACAGGAAAAGAAATTACCAGAGAACATTCATTACTTGCTGCCTCGGGTGCCCTCGAAACTCAGGGTTTGATCTATGCTCCAGAATCCACACAACAGTTCCAATGACAAGAAAAAAGGCACCAGTTGTACACCACATCTGTACAGTAAACGGACGCAGGAAAGCCCACGCATTGGAATCAATCTCTTTATTAGGTACCACCACAACTAAGCCAGATTCTACATAAGGCTGCGTGAAGTCCACAATCTTCGATCGTTTTGTAACAATTGAAATATCTCCAACGACTGCATCGAAACTCTGCAAGGGTTCATCTATGAATAGCTGAACGGAGGTAGACAGTAGTGTGCATATGCTTACACTGAGACTATGACTAATTCTTCAATGTTGTGCAAGAATACTGGTGGGATCAGCAAGGAAACAAAAATTGATTCCAAAGTATTGCGACAAGTATGGAAATGATGCAAAATTTATGGTAGATACCAACCTTTAAGGCAACCTGCTCCACGAGCTTATCATAACTGGGTGTAGAATTCCCTATTCCATAAGATATAAATGTGTATGGAACGGCATAAGGAAGCAAGTTCACCGCAGCAATAAACACATCAATGCAAAATCCTTTTGGTATGTGGCTATCATTTACTGTGGAAACAAATTCTTTAAAACCTATTTTTCTGGGTACACCAATTACAAGTTCTCTGCCATTGTTTGGAAATGCCCAGCCCCGTGGCAGTAGTTTGCTTTCACTAGGCCATATGATATCATGAAGTTTGGGTTTCACATGAGATTGATTATGGTTGATGGTAGCTGAATATTCTGGTGGTGTAACTGAGAGGCCAGTGTGATCTGACCAGTAACCGATGCTGCGAAATCCTGTACCAGCAATATTAATAATTTCAAAAGTAGAGCCCATCAGATCCCTGTTTTTCTCTAGTTGCACAGGACCTACAACACCAGTGAAATTATTTTCTAGTATTATCTTTTGCAACTGTGCTCCTCCTTTGGAGACCTTCAAAGCTGCTAGTTCTGAATTGCTTCCACTCTTATTTGATAGTGTGTTCTGTTTGACAAAAGATAAATTTCCTCCCTGATTCAGAAAGGCGTTGATAGAATGAGCCGTCATCAATATACTGTCATAAGCATACAGTCCAAACGCATTCAAAGAGACATCTACCTTGTGAGTTGATTCTAACCTTTTCCACTCTCTTGTGAACTCGTTGTGCTTTTCTGATTTTGGATTTTGCCGTCGCAGGCAAATCACCCCTTGAAGTGAGTTAATGTTATCTGTTGCAAGTCCAGTAGAAACTAGAACGGAGGACAGCCAATCTGTGACTATCCAAACATATCCACTGCTCAACATTCCAATGTCTTTAGCTTTAGAGAAAAGATTAAGACCAGCATCTGAAGTCATATGGACTACAAAAACCCGTGCCTCTACTAAAGTCAATTTTGCTAATATATTACCCATCTCACTCTGGCTGATTCCAGGAGGCATAGTTGCCTTATTATTAATCTTAGCTCGCACAGTTCCTAGAGCATCCCCTAATACAGAAACTCCATTTCTGCCATAGTCATCATCTACGTACACTGCTACAACTTCTTTCCAACCATAATAACCCACTAAAGCAGCAATTGCAGACATTTGAGAAAAATCACTGTGAGCCATCCTGATAAAATATGGGTACTCATATGATGTAAGAGTGGGATCAGTAGCTGCAAAGGACAAAAGTGGAATTTGGAGTTCCTTTGCAAAATGTGAAACAATGTGAGCAAGCACAGATAACTGTGGACCTATTATTGCCACAACATCTTTCTTCAACAATTCCAAAGCTGCACAAAGAAAAACAACTGTAATGAAAACATCAGAAAATATACTGTTCAAGTATACAAGTGCTCCAGAGTACAAATCATTTGGTGACATGTCATGTTAAAACGGCATTCGGATAGGTGTCAGTAGAAGATTACTTGAGAACATCATAATTTAATTTGGAACCCAAAACTACCACACATCACAGGCTTTCTGAGTTCTATTAATGAAATTATCAGGAAAATTATGAAAAATAGTTAAAACAAACGCGATGATCAAAATCCAGCAATTGGAACTGTCTTCTATTGAACGCATTATATTGAAAAACTGTTACGGATTCAAGCAATTGCTAGTGTACGGAGTTTTCACAAATAATTATTTTTTAAGTATGACTATGTAATGAAAGAGCATAGAATTGCCAATACTCTGTTTCCTTGCCGAAGCCTGGGTATGTGAGTTTCTTGAACCCGTCTCAGACAATGTTATTTGCTCACAAGTAAGAAAGTTGATTAAATTGCGTTATTTAATTGTAGTGTGTTCAAGCGAATTGAGCCCTGATTGAGAGACTGAGATCCAATTTGCAATTTTGGAGGTAATTGTAAAGGCAATTTTAAAAACTAATGCATCTCGGACCTTGCTCAGCAAAACAACAATGTTGGCTAGCATGGAATCAAAAGAGCCAACCACTCAAATAATCACCAAATCTGCTATACATTAAAAGAAAATAAGCCTATGTGAACCTCAACTATTTTGAAATAACGCAAACCATCAAAAAAGCGGATATTAAAAGCATAACCCTGGAAATTTAAAGTTGCTGACCTGCTGCTGTGCCTATGAAAGCACTGCAATTAGAGTCCATCCATCATACTAAACTCCAGCTTTGTCCCACCAAGCAGACTATAATCGTTGTTCACATTCTTCACTGCCAATTCCATGGCTGTCTTAGCCACTCTTCCAATTGTAGAATCAAAAGCAAAAAGAGCACCAACATTTACGACCAAAGGCCTCGCATTTCCCACCAGGCTTGCATTTTTACTAGCAATTGAGCCATTACATGGCATCCAGACAGACATTACTAATAGGAGAAGACCTAGATAACACTGGCAGTACGGTAATTTCCACATCTTGAATCACCCCTGTCTAGCGCACAATCTTGGACAGGAGCTCTTCTGCAACCATTCTTGAAAACAGAACAACAAAACGCATATAAATGAACGGGAGATTATATTTCGCTGAATATGAATCATGGACGGAAAAATGTGGCTTGGAAACTGGTTTTTCTACCTCAGGAGATCAATCAGGACAACATTTTTAACAACATAATGGCATCACAGACCATTAGAGAAACATATAAAATTAAGAGAAAGAATAAGCGATTGCCTAAAACCGTAGAAATCTCTTCCAGATTTGAAATCCTGATGAGAAAGGGAAGGGATTTTTAGCTCGGCAAAATAGATAAAGATGGACTTTAAACCTGTCAATCCTAGTACTCGCAGCTATCAGAAAATAACAAATGGGGCCCCGGCTTCCATTAATAACTTCAATACCAGCAGATCTGAATGAGGTTCTCAAATACCACGTCGCTTCTGGGAGCAAAATTTATTGGAAGGAGGCTAAATTTGGATCGAAAAAACCGATACTTAAAGATGGTAGAATTTCGCAAGCATTCTTGAAAACAGAACAACAAAAAGCATATAAATAAACGGGAACTTATATTCCGCTGAATTTCAATCATTGACAGAAAAATGTGGCTTGGAAACTGGTTTTTGTACCCAAGGAGATCAATCAGGACAACATTTCCTACAACATAATGGGATAACGGACAAGTAGAGAAACATCTAGCATTAAGAGAAAGAATAAGCGGTTACCTAAAACCGTAGAAAACTCTTCCAGATTTGAAATCCTAATGAGAAAGGGAAGGGATATTTAGCTCGGTGAAATAGATAAAGTTTAACTTTAAAACTTATCAATCCTAGTACTCCCAGCTATCAGAAAAGAGCAAATGGTGTTCCGTCTTGGATATTAATAACTTCAAAACCTGCAGATCTGAATCAGGTTCTCAAATATCACGTGGCTTCTGGGAGCAAAATTTATTGAAAGGAGCTAAAATCTTTAATAGCTCAGAAAGCAATGATAGACATTTCGCTTACAGACGAATGGAGGAAATTGACAACAAAGCCAGTGCTTAATAGCTCAGAAAAGAGATGATAGACATTTTGCTTAGAGATAACAGGACAAATTTGAAGAGAATGCCTACATCTCAGTTTCAAATAAAAAGAGACTTCAACCAGAAAGAAAATGGCATTGAAGAATGTCTTAAAGCACTCTGGTCACTAAAACAGCTGTGAAAGTGGTATGACAATTAAAAACCTTACAAACCCTCCTTTGACGTCCGGCGTTCGAATCTCACATAGCTCAAATTCCGAGCGCACCCTGCATCCTTGCTACAGACGTCTGACATGGTTCTTCAATGCCAATCAATTCAGCTAAACGAAGCAACTAAAGCCACATCCAGATATGAATACTACAGTCAGGATTATTGGACTTCTCCATTAACATATTGTGCATCTGGGAAATTCATCCACTTGTTTCCACATTGAAAACGCCCTCCATTAGCGTATGTTTGATGTCTCCAACTAAATTCCACTACTGACTATTTTTTTCTGTGGTCCGTGTCTTTTGATCATCGGACGAACGACCTTCCCTCCTCCCTGTGATTTGTAAATGGCCGTCGGATTAGAATAGAGACTTGGGACTTGTGTCTTTTTCTGGTCGGTTTCTGAGTCCAGGCTCGTGGGATTAAATATCTTTCACTTGCTAGAGTTATGAAAAAAAAACTAAGGCCCCGTTTGTTTAGGAATACGACTTGGCAGTGAGTTTTCTGGTTTTGAGCCAAATCTATTGTTTGGGTTGCAAAATTCAAAATCTGGTTTGTGTTTTTGAATTCTCATTTTGGGTGAACTTTTGGAAGTTCCACTTCCACTCAAATAGGTGGAATTCAAATTATAAACCCCGAATTCATTTTTTATTAGTTGCATTTTATATGGGGTTTCTCGATCGTTGGAGAGAGTCAAATCTCAGTAGGCTTCGTGAGCTCTTAACAAAAAAAAGTTGAATCTGTCGATTCCCCTCCGTCAATGGCTAGAAATAAGAGAAGAGGATGAAGGAGAGTAGTATTTCAGTCATTTGTAGACTAAATGTTAATCACAGGTGCAGGGACAGGGACAAAATAATGGGAGTTGTTTTAGATTGTTGTGTACAATTCTTCTTGTGATGTCTTGCTTTCTAGAGGGAGGTTGTGCATGGATTCTCAAGAAGAATCGACTTTGCGGTGGTTTGCTGCAGAAGTTAAAGAGCTCTTGAATAACTAATTCATATGTTTCAAGTGCCAAAGGAAAGGCCGTTTGGGGTTTTAGTGTTTCCGCAAATGGGATTCATGTATACTTTTGCCGAGAGGCATTTCCTTCCATGGAGACCATGGTTAGTGGCTTGACTAATGTGTTGTGTGCCCCTTTGTTTGGGGGCTTCTACGACTGTCTATTTTAGCGAGTAGTGCCAAAGGTTGCGAAGCTTATGATGCTGTTAAGGTGAGCTCTCTGTGAATAAGTGAGGTGAGCCTGGGATTTTTGTGGCCATCCGTTGTGTTGGACTCTTGGCTTATGTTTTGTGGGCCTTCAAGTGGTTGCAGTGGTAGATGTGGGTCCTGGGCGTGGTGTAGGGCTCTTGTTGTCTGGCTCCTTTTCTTACAAATCTTCTCTTGGAAGAATCGTTTCCTCGAAGGATTTTTTTCTTGTAGATCCATCATCAAGGGTGTGTCTTGCCTCTGATTTGTTGTGGATGTTATTCTGAACCGCATCCATTCTCATCAAAGAGAAAATGCCAATAATAGTCATCTTCCGGGTCAACCAAATGCAGAAGATGGATTGTCTCAGTCATCTTCCGAGTCAACCAAACGGTCCAAACTATCTTCTGAATACACAAAATCAGAATTTCAAAACCTTATTTTGAAATAATTAGGTTTTGAGTCAAATTCTAATTCCTCAACCAAACGAGGCCTAAGTGTTACCAAGTGTTCCCTTGGTAACACTTGGTAACACTTAGTTTTTTTTTCATAACTCCCTTGATAACACTTTACATTTTAGTTTGTTGGATAGACGTTTCCCACTTGGTAACACTTAGTTTTTTTTCATAACTTCCTTGATAACACTTTACGTTTTAGTTTGCTAGATAGACATTTCTGACTTTTCCTCTCATGTTTACTATTTAATATCTTTTGCTGGAAGAATTCAAGTTTATAATTAGATCTTTATGGATTTTCATGTTTACTATTTTTTTTTCTTTTGGATGCTCTCCAAATGAGGGTAGGATGAGCTTAATAAAATGGTTCGACAATTTTTGTGGTCTAATTGGAATGGTAAAGATGGTTTTAGAGCGTCTTCTTGGTTACATTGCATTCAACCAAGGAAGAAGGGTGGACCGAGGTTGTTGGATCCCAAGACTCTGTTGATGGGGTTTTGCTGACTGGGTCTGCCAACAGTCATAAGTTGTCACCGGGTTCCAGGGAAATCGGCCAACTCCGCCTGCAAAGGTTGTCCGGGGGAAATAAATCCTCTGGGCCTTCAAGCACCTGGGTGTCGGGTCACGACGGTGCGGGGCTCAGTTAGGAGAGGTGACTATTTTTCGAGGGGGATAGCTGGTTTCTTCAACTCATCTTCTCCGGAGATTCGATCAAAGTAAGGTTTTCCCGAGCGTTCTATACTTAACAAATAAAGTGAAAAAAGATCCTGTAGAGTTAGAAGTGTTTTATCTAACTATAGTCATGCTAAAATGTTCGGAACATCGATAATACTCTGGTAAACTACACTAAATACCGAAGGAACACATAACCATTAGTTAGTAGCGGGAATAAAGAGGTCATTAATCTACTTTAACATACCAGAGTAAAAGACATAAAGAACATTAAAACATGAAATACCATTAACCCAGAAGCCGGAATGTCAACAACATCATTGCCAAGAATTCTTCCTTCTTCATTAATGTTCAGTCCAGCAAGCACTGGTGCGTGATACAATGGTGGCTCTAGGGGAGCGTCTAACTATTGAGGACAGAACAATGGAGCATTGAGTTCTACGACTAAAACCAGAAATTACTTTGCTATTGCTATGGACAACAAAATCATCAATTTTGCCGACCCTTAGAAATGGGCCGATTTGCCTATTTATACAACTCTTTGCTAACCCTAACCCTATTTACATCAAGTTCCAATAAAATATAATGTCCGGGGGCCGGTACTACCTGCGCCTCCCTACGAAAGACCTAGAGACGGAATAGGTCTGCCATGTCAGAAGAATAAGATAAGAATACAACAGAAGAATCAGTCTCAGGAAGAGAACCGAGAAGAAGAAAGAAAGAAGTAGGTCCCTTGAAGATTGAGGCTACATGCCTCATAAATGGGAAATGCGGTGCCCTGTCTTCAATGCGCCAGGTGTATCCTTTAGCGGCACCTCGAGAAGACCAATTGCCGAGCCGACGCCTCTTGATGTGCCCAACTACCTTCTGACAGTCTTTATTAACCGCTTCTGAAGTGACTGGTCGGCCTTGGGGACCGGGACACGGATCACTTTAAAGAACACAAAATTTTGGATCCGGGACTCCGGGATCCAGGAACTTACGTCCCAAAAAGAATAAAGAATACTCAATGTGAGTTTTTCCCCGGCCTCGGGAGAAAGCTTAAAGTTGCTTGTTATCATTGAAGGCCTGAAGGAGGCAGGAAATGCCATCTTCATCTACACTCTTCAGGCTGGCCCTTCTGTGCCTGGCTACTTCAACTTGTTCCTCCAGCTCCGGAACATTTTTTTTAAATTCATCCGCCATCCTTGCCACGTCATGGCCCTTAAGTATCATTTCGGTTAATCTCGCCATTTGGGCCCCATCTATCCCGTCCGAGGATTGGTATCGCGATTGCATTATTTCATTAAAACTCCCCAAAACTGAATCTTCGGGGGTGTACGTATCTGTACTAAGGGGATCAGCCCCATAAATCTTTGTTATATAAGAATTGAATAAATTAGAAGGATATTTTACGTTGTGTACCTTCTCTTGCAAGGACTCTACCAGTTGCTTAGTTACCTCCAATGTGAGGTCAAGCCTGGAGTGCTGAGTCCTTACAAAATCAAATGATTCCTCACCCAAAATTCCAGATTCGGAAATGATATCTTCCCCCAAGGTGAGGAGCTCTTCGAGCTCTACCTTCCACGCTTGGTAGTTTTCACCGTCACTCTCCCACTGCTCAATGAGTGCTTCTGCCTGATGGATGACTTGTCGGGCTGTGTACAAGTCTGGGAGAGTGGACGCCAGGAAACGCTGGGTGTTTCCTATCTGTAGAGCGACCCATTCGTCTACTGCTTGGGCCTTCTTTTTCATTACTCGCAGGGAGTCTATGTCGCTCTGCGGTAATTCTGCTGAGGTGGAGCCCTCCGGAGGAGCGGTGTTGATGGGTGTGGCCAGCTCAGTGAGCAATCCCATAAGGTTTGCATTCTTCTCCTTTTCAGCCTTGAGCCTCTGGGCCTCCTTTTCATATCGAGCCTCTACTGCCCTTGCTGCCTCCTTCAGCAAATCCACCTTGCCCTACTTTCCTCTTTTTCCCAGGGATACCTCTGCAATATTGTAATCTGCGGGATCTGCAGTTGCTTCATAAGCATCTGGGGGAGGTGTCGCCACTATGACAACGGTTTCTCCGCCCGGCCCAGTTCATAGAGTATGAACTGTCCGGGCTTTCTTTATTTTTGGCGGGGCCTGGGCTCGGGCCATTATTTCCGCCAAGGAGAGAGGAATTACTGGAGGAGACTGAGTCTTTCTCTTTTTTCTTTCTACCAGCCACTGGGGTGGGAGAGGTGGCCTTCCTGCCAAAATTTGTTCTCCTGATTCTCTCCCAGCCCCCGGTGGCTGTTTCTCCTCAACATGGTGGTGGAACCCATGTCAAAGTAATTGTCTACATATACCTAATTGTCTTTCATAGTTTCTTTTTCATCATCCTTCTCTTGTCAAAGTGTTATCACATATTTATTTACTTTCATATGTCTTAGTGCTTAAAGATTCACGATTGTCTTAGAATCATCTTCTTTAAGGTTTCTTTTCATTAAAGGGAATTTAAGAATCTAATCTTGTGACTTCTTTCCTTAAAGACATAATGTGATTGTAATTAATCTTGAATGTGTTTTGATTAAGTTTAAAACCTTATGTGATGCTTACATCTAAATCCTAATGGAATTACATAGAATTTTGCATATGACATCACAAGTCTCCAATCCATATTGGTTATAGAAGCTAAAGATAAAACGTATTATATAGAGGATTATACATTTGACTTAATCATGTTTTTCATAGCAATCCATTAATGTTTTTGAGGGGGATATTGGTTTAATCAAAATTCTATGAATCCAAATGATTATTTCTTTCATGAGATAAAACGATATCGTTA
>MU225435.1:745806-758224 GCA_018584345.1 Thuja plicata
CTTTCTCATTTTCGTATGGTTAAAATCTTATTGATTAAAATATTAATCAATTAGTCCGTCATTTGAGAAATAGTATTAAATTGAAATATTGTTAAAACTTTTAATTATATGCGCATTTCATTAACGCTTTTAAAGTGATAAGCTTTTATTTCAAAGCTGTCTCTGAAGTTGAACGTAAGGTTGGAGATTATCGACTCTATTGCCCGTGTTAAATTAAAGCACTGGTCTCTCTCATTTTCTTGAATTTGGTGTAAAGTTTCATTATTTCAAGTTCTGAATTATTCTTTCATTTCATCTAATCCAGTTCATATCTTGATCATATCAAACAATATTAAATACACTATATGTCATTAACAAATATATTTTCAGTTTTGTGATCTTATTAACATATCGAGAAGCAGGAATCGAAGTTATCAGTTTTCTGTTACAGGAAACCTCTAAGAAGACCTTGAAGACAAGTTTTAAAGTGCAGGTCCACCAGCCTTGGTTCTGTGGAATCAGAATTGTAGGAGGTTGTTGAAACCTCGTTCGTTGGCAAATCGATCTTATCTATCTTCGTTGGATAAATGAAATCTGCTAGAAGTCCAATCTTTTGATTTGAGCACCAACACATGGACCTCATCCTTTCCTCCCCCGGCTTCAACTTCTTCTACAACAACATTCCTCTCAACTTCCATCCCCTCAACCTGGTCCTGTTCATCAATCGCTGGGTCTGGATCCTGGTAGGTTTCATCGGGGATTTCTTCTTCAAGCTACCTTTCTTCTTCTTGTTCTTCTTTCTCTTCTTCTTCTATTGGGAGTAGGGGAGGTATCGGGCCAAGGTTTAGAGTTTGGGTCGCTGTGATAACCTGCCCGAAGGTTTCCCCCGGGAGTGGCCCTTGAGACGTGGCGGCTGGGGTTACGGTTAATCTCGAAGGTTCGGTTCTCCCAATGGATGCCATTTGTTCAACTTGCTTTGGTTGGTCCACTTCCGGAACTTGCACTGTTTGAGCCCCGGAGACAATCTCCGGTCTTGATTCTTCCGTCTGCTGCTCTTTCCCTTGTGTGGGCTCTTGTTCCATTTCTTGTTGTCCCGTAGCCTCTTGTTCCTCCCCCCGGACTTCTACGTCTGCTTGCGTGTCATTTCCCTACAAGTTCCCAAACTCATCAGCCGCAAATATGTCAAATTCTTCCTCTGGAGGGGGATTGTCCGGGACCTCGGCGTGCTTTGTTTCTTTCTCCAGCTCCGAGGAACTGGAGGAAAGAATTTCTATTTCCCGGGGGAGGGATGTTTCGGGTGCCGGCTCAGGTTTGACCTGTTGGATGTGCTTTCTCTTCCTCCGGGTGACCAAAGGCGGCCCCGCATCGGCCATTGCTGCTGCTTCTACGCGATCCTCCCCTGTTGCCCTCACCATCAGGGCTACCACCGATGGGGAGGAAGGGGGACGAATTGGTCCGGCCATGCGTGGGGGAGTGGCCAGCCTCGTAATTAATTGCTCCCTCATTTGTTGGGAGGCTGCCACCGACTGTTTTATTTGTTCCTATATGGGGACTCCCTGCACAGAAGGGGATGTAGCTATTTCCTTCCCTTTGTCTGCACCCTGCGAGGAGGTCCCGGCCCCCGGGGTCAATTTGGGTCCCGGCTGTGGTGCGGGCCTTGGCGCTGGTCGGGGAGCTTGGCGAGTACTCCCGGGGCACGCCCTTTTGAAGTAGGCGTGGCTCCGCTCAACCACCTCCCAGGAGAAATCTTCAATTGTGGGCCCCTCCGGGGCGGCCCAGTCCATTGGTGGGAGAGGCATTTTATCGAGCCCCTTTGCTTTGTACTGGGGGTCGATGGTGGGGGCGGTGTCTGAGAAATCCTCTGAAATTTTTTGGAGTTTCAACAGTTGCATCATCCCGGCCGTCATTCTGACATGGTGCCGGCTTCGCACCTCCACATCATCCTAGCAATCTGCCCAGAAGTCCTCCATATGTATCTGATGGGGCTCCGAAGCCCGAGGCAGTGCCGTTGTTATTCTTTCATGCGGATCAAAATTCTTCCGCGTCAGATAAAATTCATGTAGATTGTAACTTTTCAGCTCGTTGTCTGCCTCTTTCGCGGCTGCCAGACTGCAGGTGTAGTCCCCACAGGTGATTGGGAACGAAACGTTGGGGACCTTCTTGAGGGCAAGGAAGGCGTGCAATTCCATTATTTATCGGCAGTATTCCAGCAGCACGATCTTGTCCCCATAGTGTTTGGGTAACAAGTAGGGTTTCCCAGAGAAGCCGGCGACCCTAATGTATGTATGCTGCTGGAATTGAATATAGTAGTGCCCATAACTACTAACAAGCTTCATCGGCTCCATGGACAGGCGGTATCAAGCATCCCGGGTGGGGGTGAGCAGGTGGTAATAAACGAACGAGTCGTTCACCCGGCAGAAACTGGGGAAGCAGGCTTCCCATTGGATTTGCGGGAAATAATCCCACGGTGCCTTTTGTCCTAGGCCAAACCCGAGCACGCCATCTGTGAGTAGGCCGTTGGAGTGGGGCCTCTGTTGTGCTAAGGCCTAGAAAACGTAGGAAGACATGTAAAACTTTTTCTTCCTGACTAGCTAGAGGAACTGGGAGTCGATGTGATTGGAGATTATAGCCGCCCAGTCGAAGAATTCTCCCTTGGTGTCCATGCCGAGGAGGAAATAGTACATCTATTTCACAAATTCCTGGGCGGAGGGTTTCCCAAAAACCTGGGCCAATGCTATCATCCCCATCTGGATGCTCTCCTTGAATTCAGAGCGGGGAATCTCTATCTTCATTCTTTTTGGGTCCCTCTTTGGGACCTTGAGCCAGTGGGTATTCATATATGTCCGGGCCGCCTCCTCCAGTTGTGTAAATTGGTCCAAGGCATCAGCCCTTGTGACCACTGCTTCCCTATCAAAGTGTGGGATTCCCAGTCCTGCCCGGAGTGTGTTTGGGTCGAGGGATACCAAAGGAGTGGGGTAGCCCTCGGGTTCTACGGCTGCAAGCATGACGGCCCGGATTAAAGAGTTGTAGTTGGCAACCAGTGTCAGGATAAGCTCCGGAGACTGCATGGAGCATGGGAAGCAAGCTGCCCAGAGGATCCGGACCCTCCGACGTTAGTCGCTAATTGGTCACCAACCTGTCGTTGGATGTGCATGATTTTCACCAGGGCCTGCATTTCTGCCTAGGTTCCAACACTTGTGTCGGTTACAAATTTGATCTTGGACTCAATCTTTGAGCCGGTGATAGCATTGTTCTGTACGAACTTCATGGTGAGAGGCAGTTTCTCCAGGGCCCTCTCCATTTTGGATTTTGTTGCCGCCCTGGTGCTGGTTGAAGGAAGTTTCAGACTTCCGGGAGGGGAGGACGCGGATGCTTCAGACATGTTTGGAATACGAAGTGCGGGAATCTGCAAGACAAGACGACCGTCAGAATATATTTATGAAAATAATTACTCTGGGGTCCGGAGAACTTACCACCGTGATGTTTTTCTTCCTGAAAAGTTAGTATCATGCAAAGGCAATCAAAAAGCAGAACATAAACTTTAGATATTACACATCCAGGTCCGGGGATTTTATCACACTTGGTAAGGACACAGGATGGGTGGTGGTAAAAAGGCCCAAGGTCTAGAGAAATGACCGTTAGCAAAGATGAATGAAAGAGCAAGTGGTCAAGCCCACGTGGGCGCCACGTGTGTTAGCATTGATTGGATGTGACGGCAATGACGGCGGAGCCAACTGTTTGATCGCGCGAAAAGGGAAAGCCACTTTGCTGGAATTAATTGCGTGCATGGAGAATAAATGAAGCTCTGACAGCCCTGATGGAGGAGAGAGAAAATTGCCTATTTGAAACCGGCTATGATCCGAGTTTCAAACAGGTGGTTTTCTACCTTAAAGCGAGTTTGAAGGCAAAAACTAGAAGCACAGGCGACTTGACCAGCTTGTCAAGCCACCCGGAAGGATATACATAAAGCTGAGGGATATATACACAAAAATGGGGAGATATACATTGACTATTTACAACTACATACATATATACATGAATATGCAACGCGTGATGACGCCCGCGGAAAAACCAGACAAGGTAGGAACGAATATACAGCTTATTTACATATTTACAAACAGACCACTATTTACACTATTTACATTATTTACATTATCTACATCCTCTGCGCAGAGGGCGGACAACCCTCTGACAAAGAGCCGACCCACCAATGGGCGGCAAAACCAAAATACAACGGACAAGACAAGACGGGAAAAATGAAACAAAACCAGGCAAATGAAAGCGAAACAAAAAACAAAGAAAACCAGGAGGGAAAACAGGGACACCAACCTGAGAACGCAGAAGGCAGAGAAAGGAAAGGGTTATCGCTAGAGCTCTGTAACAGTTCGGGCTGTCAATCAGTCAGAAGCATCACCACGAAGCACCTGCACTTGCTTGAGAACGACTGCAAATCGTTAAACGATGATTATCACAAACTTTCTGCAAATGCTCTGCCAATCGCTTTTAAAATCGCTCTTTAATTCTCTCTAAGTGCTTGAAGGTTTTAATCGTGGTAAATGTGAAAATGACAGATAATTTTTATTTATACCCACGGTAAAAAGGCAATCCTCCTCCTTCCGGTGATCTCCGGACAAGCGAAACCTCCGGACTCTGGGCCCGGGGATTCTTCGCGGTAATATCCTGAAGAACATTATGACGAATAATCCCGGAGTCCGGAATCCGGTTCCCAACAAAAGGAAACCTCCGGGACCGGAGTCCCGGAAGCGGAAAACAAACAACAAAATGACACGCTGGGGAAGAAAACCCCGGAGAAAGAAAACAAAAGGGAAAGAAAGACAAGGCAAAGCCCGCAAAGCAAAAGCAGGCAAAAGCAAAAAAGGGGGGACCCAACATTTTGCACACAAAATGTAGGGACGGGAATGCAGGGCATAACAAATGGCGACTATCTGGGACAAATGCCTTAGCGCATTTGAGAACTAAGGAATCTCTAGTTAGCAAAACTGGAACAAGCCGCTTCCTGAAGCGTCTGACAGGCAAAGGGCAACATATCCGAGAGAATCCAACCACACAGGAGTCAGTCCATAGTCCTTCATCAGTGGTGTCATGTGTGCTTTGGAAGGAAATCAAGCCGATGACCTTTGGGAGGAGTAGAGAAGAGGTACTAAACACATCAAACCAGTCATCAATTTGCTTGTTTCCCCCGGAGAACGGAGTTTCGTCCCACTTTTCATCTTGTTATTTTGCTTATTTCTAGGTGGGAAAGGCGATACTTCTTTCACCATTAAGCTTAAGCTTAGCTAATTTTAATGGCTGTACTTCTTTCACCTATCCATCTATATTTAGGTTTTTTAAAGAGGGGACAAAAACTCCAGACCCGGGAAGAATTCCTTTAGATTTTTAGACCTGGGTCAATCAAAGAGTACAACCGATCTACCTTCGGTGTGTCCGATTACTTGTTCCTTGCATTATTATTTTGTTCACTGATTGCCAAATTTCTGGAGAGAACACCCAATGAAGATTCCTCAAAATGTGTCATAACCCATGAAACAAACCCCGGAGACCGGGTCGATTCCATCGTGCTAAAGATAGATTCTAAAGTTCACCATGCTGTAGACATTGCCCCAGAGGCCAGAGTTATGTGAAGCATTCCAATCCCTGCGAGATGGAGCAAAATGCCGGGACCACAAGAAAACCAAAAGCCAAAACAAAAACAATAAAAGGGGGACTGCCCCGGAGGACAGTCGACAGGACTATCTACAAGGCAGGGTACCTCGCATGAGGCACCTGGAGGGAACTATTTACAAGCAGAAAGCTTAACATATAGTACAACTTAGGGCTAACTTACCTCTACTCGAAGTAGTGTTTGAGAAACTGTCCATTGACGGGCAATGCGACAGGTTCTCCAATCAAAGTATTGAGGTGGTAAGTATTTGCCCCGCAGATTTCTAAGATCAAGTATGGTCCGAGCCAGAGCCGTTGGAACTTGGTATGCTTTCCTTTCTTCTCCCGGGCCTTGTCCCACAACAGGACCAAGTTCGAGATCTGAAAAGCTTTATATTGGGCTCTTCTGTCAAACCATCTCTTTACCACTGCTTGATGATGCGTGAAATGTTCAAGAGCTGCGTCTCTCTGTTCTTCCATTCGCACTAGGTTCAAGAGCCGAACCTCCACGATGTTGTCCCTGTTGTTGAATTCCGGCATGAACTGTAATACTGGGATCTGTAAATTGACTGGGAATATAGGGTTTTGGCCATAAACCAGGTGGAACGGTGATGTTCCCAGGGTGGCCTTAATGCAAATGCGATCCGCCCAGAGGGAAAATTTCAACTTTTGGTGCCAATCTTGGGGATTTTGTTCTAACAGGTGTTTGATCACTTCGAGCAGATTCTTGTTTGTTGATTCAGCAACGCCATTTCCCTAGGGATAATAGTTTCTGGAGAACTTCAGTGTGATCTTCTGATTGTAGGTCCATTCGAGTAACTGTGCTGAAGAAAACACCGGACCATTGTCACATACTAAAGCGAAGGGCATTCCAAACCATGTGACGATGTTTTCTTCCAAGAACTTGATAACTACGTCTACCGTGTTGTTTATGCAAGTATAGCTTCAGACCACCGAGTGCAGTAATCAGTGACAGTAAGGATGTATCGATGGTTGGCTGATGAGTTGGGGTTGATCTCCCCGATGAAGTCAAACGCCCACTAGGCGAAGGGTCTAGCCTCATAGACGGGTTGTAGAGGCATGGCTAGGTTACGCTCACGATGTGCCGCGGTTTGAAAAATATGGCATCTCCTGACATGAGCGTAGACGTCTCTGAATATACAGGGCCAATAGTATCCGGCCTGAAGGATCTGATGGGCAGTGGCGTCGGCTGAACCATGCCCTGTTCCAAACTGTCTGTGGAATTCGTCAATTATTCTTACAGCTTGGTCTCTGTCGATGCACCGGAGGTACATCCCCTCATAATTTTTGCGATAAAGCGCAGAGTTTTTGATCATGAAGTGTGCGCTTTTCATCCACAGGGCGCGGTGTTTGTGGGGAGGCAACTCCTCCGGACATTTTTTATTTAGTAATAGGTACACCAAATCGGTATACCACGGATCTTGGGTGATGGGCTCCACTGTGTAAGTTTGACATTCTATGCGGGAAGTCTCCTCTGCCATCGCCCGACTTAGTCCTTGGCCCCGGACAATTTTCATGGGCTGCATTTCTAAGTCATATTCCTGGAGGATGGCCATCCATTTCCCCTGTCTCTCGCCCAATTCACTCTGCATCAGCAGAGATTTGACGGCCTGGTCCGAAATGATAGCATGCACTTTGCTCCGGAGAATATAATGCCAAAATTTCTTCACGGCCCGAACTAGAGCAAAGTCCTGCTTTTCTAGCGGTGAATACCGAACTTTGGTGTTCTTAAAGGGGGAGCTCATGAAAGCTATTGGTCGCTCTTCCCCTTCAACTTTTTGGGTTAACACTACCGCGGCAGAATGCGGCAAAGCAAAGGAGTAAATGTAAAACGGAAGGGAGTAGTCCGGACTAGCCAGGATAGGTGCTTCTATGATGGTCTGTTTGATCTGGGTGAACGCCCGTTTTTCTTCAGCACTCCACTCAATTTTGGTGTCCTTCTTCATCATCTCATTGAGTAGTTTAACTATTTCTATGAATCCTGTGATGAATCGTCGCACAAAGTTGATTTTTCCGAAAAAGGATCACATTTCTTTCTTGCTGCCAGGCATCTGCAGATTCAGCAATGCCTCAACTCTATCAGGGTCGATGGATATACCCTTCTCAGAGATGATATGCCCTAGCAACTTTCCCTCGGTGACCCCGAATATGCACTTCTTAGGGTTGAGGGATATTCCATACCGGTGACATCTCTCGCATATTTGAGCGAGATGGGTGGCGTGGTCGCGCCTGTCTCAAGAAAAGATGGTCAAATCATCCATGTAGATGATTATGCATTGATTGATAAGGCCTTTGAACGCAATGTCTATAGCTTTTTGAAATGTAGCCCCTGCATTGATCAAACCGAAGGGTATTCTTCTATACGCAAATGTTCCCCACTTGGTGGTAAATGCTGTTTTCTCTCTGTCCTCATACTTGACCATGACCTAGTTGTATCTTGAATACCCATCCAAGAAAGACATCATCTGGGATCCATTTACTATCTGCAACACCTCATCCAACGAGGGGAGAGGATGATTATCCTTCTTGGAGGCCTTGTTCAAATTTCAGAAATCCACGCAAAGGTGGATCTCGCCATTTTTCTTCCTCATGGGGACCAGGTTGGCAACCCACATAGTGTGCCGGATTGAAAAGATTATCCGGGCTGACAGCAGTTTTTCTACTTCCTGACGAATCAGAGGCTCTATCAGGGGGTTAACTGGCCTTTGCTTTTGCCGAAAGGGCTTAGCGTCTGGCTTCAGGGGAATAGTGTGGGTCATGATAGATATATCATACGTTTTTAAATCTTCATATCCCCAGGCGATTACATCAATATATTCTCGGAGAACCGCGAGAATCTTCTTCTTCTCGTCAGGGGAGCAGGAGGTACCAATGTGGATGATCTTTTCTTCATCGGGCTGGCCGATGTTAACCTTTTCAAACTTTCCTCCCTCAGGGGAGGATGACACCTTCTCACGGGCCCGAGGGTCCGAGTCGAAGATTCATTCCAATGCAACCATTCCCTTTGGGATGGTGTTGGTGGGCAGGTCCACAATTCCATCGTCTTCATCACCCTGTCCAGTGTTATCGTGGTCTTGTTCCTCCACTATCTGGTCCTCAAAGACACCAACATTTGCCATGAAGGCCAGGATATGTTGGTCGTCTTCAAAGACTTGAAAATGGGTGACATTATCTGGAATGGACGGGGTGGGGATCATTTCGACTGAGAATTTCTGGAGTCATGAGCCGGCCATTGGCTCAAGTGTGCTGGCAGAAATGGCAAGGGCATTCGAGACATAGTTTTGTCGCCGGGGAATGAGGTCAATGCCAAAGGCATCAAAATATTTGATAAGGCTCCAAGCCCAGTTGCGGTATGAGGCCAGCCTTTTGTCATGACATGTATATTGGCTCCGAATTTGTTTAACAACCAACTCTGAATCACCCAGAGCCCGGAGGCGGGTGATACCTTTCCTTAGTGCGAATAAGAGTCCAAGGACCAAAGCCTCGTACTCTGTGATGTTGTTTGTACAGTTAAACTGCAGCCTGTAGGATGCAAGGAAGGATTTCCCGCGCGGGTTGATTAATTCTACCCCGGCCCCACAGCCCTGTTTGGATCGTGACCCATCAAACTTAAGGGTCCATAAGTCATTGTTCGTAATCTGGGGCTGGGGAGGAGGAATTCTCTTTGGATTATTGCTGGGGGACTTGGGAGGTGCCTCCCAGACTGCTGGCATGAGAGTGGAAGTTTCCTCCGGAGTTCTTGGAATTTGGGATTCCCGGGGAGATGACACCAAAGGAGCACCTCCCATAGGAGTACCGGGTCCCGGGGAATCCACTAAATGTTGCTTGTTCTGGAGGGTATCGAGTTTCCGGTTAGCGATCGAAAGACATGGCTCACACTTAAGCTCTATATGTTTTTGGTAGTGCACTGGGCACCAAGTGCTGGACAGGAGTGTGGCAAGGGTTGCTGTGGTGCCTTGAGAGATGACTTCAACCCTCATCTTTTCTTTTAAGTCCTGTGCTTTTTGCAGCATGACGGGATCCTCCCTGGGGATGAAATCGAATGTTAGGATTTCAAGAGGTCGGTACACCCCCAAAGAAGTCTCTGCGAAAAGGACTTCACTTACCTTCCCAACTTCGGTAAGGGCCTGTTTCATCCAGGGTTCACTCTCGACCTGGATCTGATTGGATTCTCCCTCCCATGGAAGCCACAAGTCGGTGAAGTCGGTCGAAAAGTATCCATTCAAGGACTTAGACCAATTTCGACTTTGTAACATCCCATAGGTCTTTGGGATGTCCACCACTTGGATGTCAATGATGCTGGCTATCCTGGGGTCCTGGATAAGATGTATCCGGACGTTCTTCAATTCCCCCATCATTTTTACAGCAGTCTTATCCAACTGGATTACTGCGCCGTTAGATGGGGTGGGGTGGAGTCTGAGCTTCTGACAAATAGACAAAGGCATGATGTTTCCCGAAGCCCCGGAGTCTACTAAGCAGTTGTGTATATTTTTGCCATATATGTTCAGGCCTAGTAGGAAGGGGGGGTCCTCAATATTTTCGCAGAAGACAGCCGCATTAGCATCTTCGAATGTGACGGTCTTGGGTGGGCGGCTAACTGCTCCCGGGTTCCCTAAAAGCCTCAGAAGAGACTTCTTTTGCTTGGGACAATTTAGCAAAACCTCCATCAAGGTCATGGAGCTGGTGGTCCGTTCTAACATTTTCGTAATATCGAACCTTCCTCCGGGGAACAGGTGATTTTCCTCCGTGAGATCTTTTGCTTGGTTAGAGCTGGGACCTTTTGGAGGTATAGGTCGATTAGTCATGTCGTTCCGGGGAGGAAGAGTGTCTTTGACAGGAGGTGTAGGCATGTAAGCTGATCCTTTACCCACCTGGCTCCGGGTATTGTATGGAGCCCATGGGTTAGTAAAGGTGTTGGCCTCAAAAGGTGGGATGGATTTGTCAAAGAATCCCTACAGTTCGGATTCTTCTTCATCTTCTCCAGAAGTTCTGAAGAAGATGGTGTCGCAGGTGAAGGCACTATGGGTTGTCTCTTGGACAAGAGGTTCTGGAGGGGTAGCGTCGTGCGACTGTTGCCTGTCCAGTTGGGAGATCATGATCACTTTCTCCAAAGTGGCGCAATTCACCTCATTGTGTGAACTTGTATCGTGTAATCTACACCAGTTAGTCATGGGCTGGAAGTCTGCGACTGGCGTAAAATGTGATGGTCCAGCACCATTCTGGCTGGCATTTTGGTTCGGAGGTGGGCCTCCAGTGTTAGCGTTATTATTCCACTGTTGTTGGTTGGGCTTAGGCCCATTGTTAAAGTTTCTTCCCCCGACATTGCTATTTCGTTGGCCGGAGAAGATATTTCCCCTCTGGGAATTTGAGTTCTGGGGTGTGTAGGACCCTGCCTTCAGCTGGCCCATGTCCATAGTCAGGGTGGAAAATATTCGCCGGAGGGATTCAACCTCGGCGGTGTTGGTACTCCTAAATTTGGAACAAATCTGGAGTGACCATGTTAAAAATTTTCAGACAGGCAAAGTGAATATCCTTGAAATTTTGTGTAAGAAGGCTCAGTTTAGAGTGATTGAAAAAGGTGCCCGGATGATTTTTATGAGATACAAATTTGGAAGAGGCTTAAATGCCTTTCATTTGATGTATGCAGTGGGTCCCAGCTCCTAAATTCAAGTTCTGACATGTTTAGGCAGTAGTCATTTTGAGGGGGTCACCCAATTCTGCATCTTTGCTAAGTGTCAATTTGCTGTCTGGAGCCTACTTTGCTTCTGAGTATCTTACACCCTGTTGAGTTTCCTAGTTCGCCACTTTGGGAATGTTTAGCATGCATATCAAAGAGCTTATGTTTTAAACCTCAGGTCATTCCGAATCCGTTTGATAAGTTTTCATACTTTCCAAAGTTGGTTGTTCATGAACTGTTTGCATTTTTGTCTTGTCTAGAAATCTAAATAAGCCCAGTTTGACGCATTATAACTTTTGACCAGCGCATCCAATTGAGAAAATGCCTTTTGCACTGTGTTCCAGTGGTCACACACTCTATATGTTCCAGCCTGTAGATCTTTACGAAATCAGATGACAAGTTTTCAAGAACTATTCCAGCAGTGATTAAATCTGATCTCCAGTGTATTCAAGTTCAGAATTGGTAAGTGACCTACTTTGAGCTTTTCAAAGTCTGTACCCGGGTGAACATTTTTGACAATTGGCTTATCCCTCGTATTACAAACATAGGAGTGTACCTACCTAAAGATTTACAGACTCCTACCAATCCATTTGTCCACATTTCCAGAGCCTTTCCGTGTCAAATTTATTGAGTTTCACTAAGTGCAGAATCCTGATTTAAATGACATACTTTGTCCTTTTCCCATTTGCACCCCGTTCGAAGTCAGACATAATTGAAGGTTGACCTGCATTATAGACCCAGGAATGAACTCCTTTGAAGATTCTCAAGCCTTGACCAATCTGGTTGATCACTTTTCTTTGTCGATTCCGAACCCGATTTCTGCATAGTTACTGTGTTAAAATTTAGGAAGCGCTAAAGTGCTATCTTTGCAGATCATTGTCAGTTCAGCGGTTTCTTTTCAGAGGAAGGAAACTAAGGGGTCATGTTCCACATATCACATTCAGTCAAGATCTAGAGGTTGAGTTTCCGAAAGATCTTTTGGGTGACCCTTTGATTTCATTCTTCAGAGGCAGTTTCTTCAGTTTGCAGTGCGGAAAGGAGTTAAGTTTACCAAATGCCCTACTTTGCCAGTGAATAACT
>MU225435.1:790660-811501 GCA_018584345.1 Thuja plicata
CCTCCCCCACCCCCACCTCCTCTTCCACCTCCACCACAACACAATCCCAATGATTTAGAATGCTTCAAAGCGTTAGTTGATGAGAATGTTAATTCTATTGTTGGACACATTGATTCTCTCAGAAACCAACCATTTTTTCCCCCACATGTGCACTGATACATTGCTACAATGTAAAGAATTGTAGATTCTGTGAGATCCATTGATGGGGATCTTAATGGCCTTAATTCTTGGAGAGAGGAGATGAGGCAATATTATGTTGATGGCCTCTCCTACCAACAAATTAATGAGTTAAAAATAACAAAGGACACAATTGCTCCTTATTTCATAGACCCAAAAACAAATAATCCCATCCATAATAAAAAATTCATATTCATGAGGTGGTGTAGACATGATAGAATGGTCAACAATTTTTGGAGTCATTGGTGGATGTGTTTTGATCACCCCCCCCCCCCNTCCCCCCCCCCCCCCCCCCATGCAAATGAAGAAGTGCCATTCTATTTTTTGAAAAAATTATATGTTGAGTTTGTGTTGGGTAGAAAACCCAACTACTTTGATATTGGGGGTTGGTCTTGGCATGCCTCAAAATAGGCAAGGGGCCAGGATTGACCCTAGGAGACTCGTGCCACCCGCATCTCTCTTGGATCCTCCTACCCCTATATTACCTGTTCCTTTTTATCATTATTCCATGGTCTCAGCGCTTGGATCATTGAGACAGTTGACTACCAGCCTCAAGGAGCAGTCCACACATATTGCAAGTCCTTCAGCAGAGCCTCATCTCTGCACGAATTGCAATGGGATGTGTTATGGTCATATGCCTTAGGAGGGTGAAGCTACTTATTTAGCACATGGAGCATCACATCAGTTTGGATCATATGTGGACATGCTCACTACTAGAGACCATCCTCTCGATCACCAGGATCCACACGTACAAATACATTCTCACCTATATTTATTTTTAATTTAATTTGAACAAATGTACACTTTTTATTTTTTTAGATCATGTGCAATATGAATTTAATTTATTGAAAATACATGTATGTATGTGCTTGTGAACAGACTATGGGCAGAGAGCCATCGATATTAGGACTATATGGGATGATTTTTTCCTTGATGCATGTTAGCACATCTCATGGGGTATAATTAGAGAAATCAAGAGATTAGTGAAGTAAATTTTTAATCCACAATTCAATTAAGTGTTAAACCCGTACATTTCTAAAAAATATGTGTTGTAATTTAACAGGGGGGTCGTGATCGACTGAGACACACTATGCCCAGTGGTCCACCACTGTCCTTTGTACTAGATGTCGAGCCACTAGAGGTAATTTACTATCAATAATCTTTTGTAATATTCAAATTCAAAATTTATCAATGACTTTCCATGTATTAAAGTGCAATTTAACCCCTTACTACAAACTAGAGCAATTTCCTACACAACTAAATTTGTGAATTTTTGTATATGTAGGTCGCTGCTGGCGATACCACACAGATTGAGTCCCAAGTGGGACCAAGACAAGAAATGGATGTCCAAATGGTAATTTTAAATTGTTCTTCTCAATTTTATATAAATTGTATTAACATATTAAAAATCATTTTTTTTAGTATTGGTGTTGATTAGTGAAGTAATCAAGAGATTAGTGAAGTAATTTTTTAATTTTTCCTTCAATTAAGTGTTAAACCCGTACATTTCTAAAAAATATGTGTTGTAAAACAGGGAGTCATGATCCACTAAGACACACTATGCCCAATGGTCCACGAATGTCCTTTGTACTGAATGCTAAGCCATCAAAGGTAATTTACTATCAGTAATCTTTTGTAATATTTAAATTCAAAATTTATCAATGACTCTCCATGTATTAAAGTGCAATTTAACCCCTTACTACAAATTAGTGCAATTTCCTACACAAGTAAATTTGTGAATCTTTGTATTTGTAGGTCGTTGCTGGCGATACCACACAAATTGAGTCCCAAGAGGGACCAAGACAAGAAATGGATGTCTAGATGGTAATTTTAAATTGTTCTTATCAAATTTATATAAATTGTATTAAAATATTAAAAATCATTTTTTATAGTATTGGTGTTGATCATTTCACGCAGATAGAGTCCCAAGAGGGACAACACCATGAGACAGGTCATGATGTCCACCAGGATATTGGAGGAGACAGACAAAATGTCATGGTAACAAGTTTAATAAGTTCTTCTTAAGAGTTAATTTTTATAAATGTTATTAAATTTTTTTTTTAAGATAATTTTGAGTAGTTTAAACATTGAATTCATGTATATATATTAGAGCCATTAAATTTTTAAACTATGGTATTTTTTTAACAGAGTCATTCACATGGTCTTGATTCACATGGATTGAAGAGGACTTTGGACTTCAGGGATGCTTGATTTCATGCATATTTTATATTATATACACTTGATGTTTTATGTTACGAACACTTGATGTTTTATTTTATGGATACTTGATGTTTTATGTTACAAACACTTGATAAGTTAGGACACTTGAAATTTTATGTTATGGACACTTGGTATTTTATATTATATACACTTGATGTTTTATGTTACGAACACTTGATATTCTATGTTATGGACACTTGATTTTAGACACTTGATATTTACATGGGTTTTATTTACATGTTTTATTTGATGGTCAATTTAGGTATATATCTATTGTACACAATTTGGACATTAAAAGAAAATGACAAAAAGAACAAGATATAAGACAATGTGAAAATTAAAAGCTTCTCAATTTTCAGGATAGAATGAATGAACATGTCCTTGGTACTTTTAATAATATACCAATATAGGTATGTGCAATAATAAAAAGATTCAGGTCATCAACAAAATGACATCATTATATACCTAAACTAAAATTGAACTAGCAACCTGCAATAATAGAAAAATATTTAATAAGTAACTAAAATTATGTGGACATGGTAAATATGAAGTCAAAAGCATGTAAAAATTAATGTTTGTGAGTACATAAATGTAATACTAGCATACTTACCATGTATTTTAAAATAATGTTCATTAAAAGTTCTTCAAACAAAATGGTGTCGCTATGGACCTGAAGCGAAATTCAACTACCAACATGCAATAATAGGAATTTTTTTTAATAAACTTAACTAAAATTTTGTGAACATGGTAAATACGAAGCAAAATTAAACTACAAATTAATGTTTGTGAGTACGTAAATGTAATACCAACATACTTACCATGTATTTAAAAACAATGTTCATTATAAGTTCTTCAAAAAAAATGGTGTCATTATGGAACTGAAGCAAAATTCAACTAGCAAGATGCAATAATAGGAAACAAATTTAATAAACTTAACTAAAATTTTGTGAACATAGTAAATATGAAGAAAACTTCAACTATAAATTAATGTTTGTGAGTATGCAAATAACCATCATACTTACCATATTTAAAAATAATGTTCATTAAAAGCTCTTCAAACAAAATGGTGTCGCTATATATTTGAAGCAAAATTCAACTAGCAATATGCAATAATAGAAAAAAATTTAATAAGTAACTACAATATTTTGGAAAACATAATCATGAAATCAAGAACATGTACTTAAGGGGATAGATAGGATAATGGCTTGCAAGGATATCTTAAGGGGAAGTCTTAAGGGGACGTCTTAAGGGGATGTCTTAAGGGGAAGCCTTAAGGGGATATCTTAAGGAGATATCTTAAGGGGATATCTTAAGGGGGAAAAGATTAAGTTGATTGAAGGGGACGTCTTAAGGGGAAGTCTTAAGGAGATATCTTAAGGGGATATCTTAAGGGGTGCAAAAATTGGGTTGACTTAAGGGGACATCTTAAGGAGACATCTTAAGGGGAAGTCTTAAGGGGATATCTTAAGGGGAGTAAAAATTGGGTTGTCTTAAGGGGATTTCTTAAGGGGCTGCCTTATGGGTATGATAATGCAAGTATTTAAATAGATAAAATATATGTCAAGTTATTAAAAAAATTAAAAATACACATGTATACTTACTTGTGTTTAAACTTATTCCATTGTACCACAAGCCTCAATTTTCTAGCAGATTATGAAATGTTAAGGTGATGTTAAAAATGAAATAAATTATATATAAAGTTATCAAAAAATTTAGAAGTATGCATATATCTAAATACTTGTATATACTTATTCCATTTTACCATATGTATCCTCTCTTTTATATAGTGCATCTGTAATCATCTCATGTTCTTCCATAGAAATCGACCCCAACTCTTTCTTAAACGGTCTCCCATGATATCTCGATAGCTTTATATTAGTTGCCAAAAGTAAATGTGAGTAGTGTATAATCTTCTTATATTTTTTATAGTCTTTGAATGCTGGCAAACCATTCTTCCTTGTTAGGTATTTTCGTAACCAGGTGCCAACAACCACCACTAAACCTATAGGATAATGAAAACTATCATCATCTTCTCTAGGTTGTAATAACTTATGTTTGGTCTCAACGCATCTAGCCAACCAGTACTCTGTTTCCTCTTCATTGTTCTCAGGTGCAACAACAACATACACATGTCTTGCAAATTGAAATATAAATTGACAATAATTAAATTACCATATATTTTAATTTCAAAAAAAAAAAACTTATACCAATATTTGAATTCAAATATAAATTGATATAGAAAATACAATTACCTTCTTGTACAAGATCTGAAAGAGGATTGTAGTCCTCTGATGCAAATATTTGATCATTTTCTTCAAGTGTTGTTTCATTTTGCTCATATGTTTGATAAGGTGTTAGCAATCTTTGAATCCACACTTCGACCCATTCTTTATTCTCGCAAGAATTCCAATCACCTGAAATACAAAATTGACAAAAATATGCAAGGTACCTTGTCCACAAGTTCCATGTGCTTGCATCTGAACTTTTAAATGAATGCCATGATGATGATCCACTAATTGTCTGACAGTCAAGTCTATGTGGAATGTCATTTTCTTTAATTAATGAAAAATATCA
Organism: Thuja plicata; assembly: GCA_018584345.1. Classification (NCBI taxonomy): domain Eukaryota; kingdom Viridiplantae; phylum Streptophyta; class Pinopsida; order Cupressales; family Cupressaceae; genus Thuja; species Thuja plicata. Next base: position 795,632 of record MU225435.1, read on the forward strand.
TTTAATTGTACGGTTCTCGTTTGATGCTATAGATAATCTTGAATTCCACCAATCCACAATAGCATGTGCATCTTTAAATTTTGCTGCATCCTTAAATTTTAATTGCTCTCTACCCAAAATTCTCTTCACACATGCAGTAGCTCCATCATGTTCTCCTTTACCATGTCCAGTTTCAAAAAAACTCCACATATTTGGTATATTGGTTTCCTTGTGAGCCCTACTAAGCCAATAAAACATTCAAGCATTCTAAAATTGACTCGTACAATTATCAGACCATATGAGATGTTCTCTCATGTGAATTTCTCATTCTCTTAAATTAATATAAAAATTGTCAAAACAATGTTGAACAAACTCTGGCGAGTGCATCCGATTATCACTTAAATAGAAATGATACTCCCTCATGATTCTTCTATCATCCTCTGTACTATCATGTGCATGTCTATAAACAATATGAACAAACATAAACACTTCCATTGAATTGTAGTATTGGTCTTGAGTTTCCTCTTGTGGAGAAAGAGTATAATTTTCTATAAAGTCGACCACTAATAGTATAGTACCAATTGGAAATGTATTTCTACATGTGCGGAATTGACCATCGAGCCATCTAGCATATTGAGAGTGTTTCACGTATTTTGGAACAATCTTACTCTTGAATTATAAAATGAATGCATGTACACTAAGTTTTTATGTGATTAATTTGCATCTCTTTCCATTTTTTCTATATTTTAGAGGATACTCAATATTCTTAAATCTTTTAACATCTAATAATTTTTTTCCAAAATCATTTTCCCTAATTTCATGCATGCAATGTCCTATTAATGAAAAATTTCCACAAGTAGTGCATTGTCCAGAAATACATGAACTTAAGAAAAATATTTCCCCATTTGATCTTTCACAAAACAAACTTGCTACAAACTCCTTGATTGTCTCACGTGGTATATTAATGTCACAATTCTCCGTAATGTTGTTAGCATGTAAACTACACTGTATATAGTGAAAAACATCATAGTGATAATGAAATTGAACACGTGTTTTGCAACAAAAAGATATTCGTTTCTTATTGATTTTCACATACCAAGGCTTGCATTTTTCAAATGATCTTTGACTAAGAGTAATTTTTCCAGGTAACACAACCTCATCTAAAAATTTCTTATAAAATTTAGTTTGTGTTGTGTCTAATAAGTGTTTTGGATGAGGATCATGAATTTTACACCCCACTCTTACTTTCAAAACATCTCTCGCATTAGATGAAACCCTTGTATTATCATGCCAATACTTTTCAAGAAATGATTTGATTTCAGGACTCAATTTCATGTCAGATCATGGGAGTCTACCACTAATACTCCAACATTGGTTAATTGGATCATTTTCAATACTTTATCTTCTCCTTTATGCTCTTACCAATGTTTTAGGATGCATGTTTAAAATTCCACTAATAGTTTTAACCATTTTTTTTATCTAAAGTGTTTTTATTGACTATAGCAGTTGTTATGACTCGTCATGCTACATTTCTATCTTTTGACCAACTCATTTTTCCAATAGATTGAATGACACTAGAAATAGTAGGTATAGCATGTTTAATAGATGAATCTTTCCCTAATGGAAATTTTTTAGGTTCCATTTCGGTCCCTTTGGGAATTCAGACTAATCATAGGGCAGAGGCCTTGGCTGCCCTCAATACTATCTTGTTGGTGGAAGAATTGGGGTTCAAAAGAGTCTGGATTGAAGGTGATTCTTTAAATATTATAAATAATATTAAAGATATCAATACCCCCTCCTGGACTATTGATCACATTATTTACAAAATCAAAACCATAGCCCAATCCTTTGAGGTGTTCCATATATCTCACAATTATCGGGAGACCAATTAGGTTGTTGATTGCCTTGCCAATATTGGAGCCAAAAGTGAGGGGATTCAAAAATGGATATGTAACACTATTTGTAATGATGTTGTCACCTCATCTATTAATTATGATAAAATCAGGCATAAGGAAGGAGTCATTAATAGGAGCATTAATGATATTATTTAATTCTTCTTAGATTGGGGTGATCTCAAATATCATTCAAAATAATGCTAAGTACATCTCCAAGATGCAGAATTATTTTCCCATTATGAAAGCACAAAATTTGATGTTTGTCATCATCATCATTAGTAACTGTTGCTAGTCCGTGCATGTGAATAGGACTGTGAACCACCTTAACAGTCTTTTTATGCTAAAGAATCATCAAATTGATAGCATTCCCTTGTCTATGCATAAGAAGCATATGAAAAAAGAGCAGGGTGATTTTTCGGCCATGGGTGGTGATCTCAGGAGAGAAGAGCTTGCGGAGTGTAAGTGGAAGAAGGATAAGGAAGTCTGGAGAATTTTGAAGAAAGGCCATGTTCATTGGTTTCTTCAGAGACTCCATGGGTTTGATAATGATGTCTCCAAAGCCTTTGCTAACGGTTGGGATAAGGGCATGGTGAATCTAGCTGGCAAGTATTTTAGCATCAGCCTCGAGCTCCTCTCAGAAATTATTGGTCTCCCTTTGGATGGTCTAAAATATTTGAAAGAGATCAAGGTCAAAACTAGAGCTTACAAGAAATTTCCTATCACTGATGAGGAGAGGGCTCTTTTGGTCAAAGGAAAGAAAGACTATGTTGATATGGATAACATTGATAGAATTTGGGGTTCTGTTATCAAGGTTATTGTGGAATATTTCACTCTTGAAGGGAGATTTTCTAGGGTCTATAATTATCATTTTGCCCTAGTCAATCACTTCAGACATGATATAAGAATCTCCCCTACTTTCTCCTCTGTTCACTCAACCAGAGCACTACTGATTATAGAGTGAAGAACTTCCCCAGTCTCCATGTTGGGCTCATCCTCCTTATTGCTGATTATGCGAGAGACCACATTCCTGAACCTATCCCTGCCCAAGTAAAAAAAAGGAAGAATATTGGCTCTCCACCCAGGAATCAAAAACCCAAGAAAGCTCTCTCCCTCTCTGAGCTGACCTCCTCTAGGCCTTTGGATGGTTTGAAGAATGTCAAGGTCCCTCATGATGTCAATGCCTCTATTTCTATTAAAACTGACTTGGAGCCCTCTGCTAGCCCTATCCTGTCAGAGCCTGAAGGTGTGAAGCTAAATCCCCTAGATAATGAGACCGAGGTTGATAAGAATACCCAGGTGGGTCATATTTTTGTGCCTAATTCCACTACCCAGACCCCTGAGGAGAAGAACTTGGAGGATCCTGAAATCACTAATGCCAAGGATAGTCTCGAGGATGGCTAGGACAATCAGAATAGCGGGGAGAAGCTTAACCCTGCTCTGGAGATTAACAATACTGAAGGTAAAGATACTTCTGAGATTGAGGTTGAGGCTGACGACAAAAAAGACAAAGAGGCTGATACAAATCTAAATGATAGTAATGCTAATGACTCAGGGAATAATATCATTAGGGTTCTGGAAGAGGAAAATCTGGACTCCCAAGACTCCCCCAGCTCTGGGAAGGAGAACAAGAAGGATGAAAGTGAGAGAACCCTTGATTGTAATAGGTCCCAATCTCTTCAAGACGACATTAGAAATATGGATTCATAGGTCAAAAGATCAATCATCATGACCCCCCTTGAGATTGCTAAAAACAAGTCCATCTACAGTTATAATCTGGAAAAATGGGTGCAGAATGATTTGGTTGAGCTGAAGAACAGATGTATCAAACTAGAAAATAAGAATTCTATTATTGAGGAAATGATTGATAATATCAGGAAGGAGTATACTCTCAATGTTAATGCTAGTTTTCTTGATTACGGTTCTAAACTGGATGATAAAATTAGAAAAGCAGTTGAGATAGCCATGATCCCCATCCATGAGAAGACAAGCAGGAATGAGGAAATGCTAAAATATTTGCTTGGCCTGGTTAATACAAGAATGAAGTCTACTCTGGAGAACTTGAACATGCTCAGCAAAATGCTGGAAGGAAACAAAGATGCCCCCTTGAGTGACACAATTGACCTGACCGATCCTAGTCAGCAGATGGGACCTGGCACCAGAACTAGGTCTAATACTAAAAAGAAGCACAAGGTTGATGATTAGGAAATTCAGAGGCTGAAAGATAATGTTAAGATCATGCAGGCCCAGCTGGAGGACTCTGAGGGCTTCCTGAAGACTATGTCTTGATATTGGTGCTGGTGGCCTTTTCTTCTATGTTTTTCTTCCAGCATTTTTTTCTTTTTGTTGTGTAGGTGCTTATTGAATATTTGGGATTTTTCCCTTTGTAGTCTTCTCCCTTCTTTGGGGCAGCTAGTTGTTCTTTGGGTCTTCATGCTTATCTCTCTTCTCTTTTGTAATAGGGTTTCGGGGCCCCTTCAAAACCTATTTTTACCATAATAAAAAATAGATGAATCTTTCATATTTTGTTTCACTTTAATGCCTAGTCTTTTCATTACTTTTCTCATTTTCCACATTCTCATTAATTGAAGCACAAGTTGACATCTAAATGTTAATTTTTTCTGATAGAAAAATTCTTTGTATATTTTATTAGCATATTTTTCTATCTGCCTCGAAGAAAGCTTACCAGAAAGACCATTCAAAATATTACTTTCAATGCATAAAAAATATTTTTAGTTTTCATTTAGGAAAGAAATTTCATTGCTCTTTGCATCAACATTAGGAGGATTTTCATTTGCACCAACATTAGGAGGATTTTTATTTGCATCAACAAAAGGATTTTCATTTTCAACGACATTAGGAGGATTTTCTTTTGCATGAACAGTAGGAGGATTTTCATTTGCATCAACAAAATGATTTTGATTTTCAACAACATTAGGGATATTTTCGCTCACAACGACAAAAGGCTCTTCATTTTCAACAATAATAGGGGGATTTTCATTTTCAAATTTTCTAAGTTGAAAAACAAAATTAGTCCTCATTGATTCAATTTCATCTCTAGAATATGCAAGTAATAAGTCTCTATAAAGATTATCATCTATTATCATAGGTTGAGTATCATTCAAAGGTGAAGTCAAAGACATACCCGGAACATCACTACAAGGTGAATTTAATGACATGCTTGCATTCACCTCTTTCATATTTGCATCTTCTGCATCCATTGTATCTCCCATGATATCTTTAATGTTTGACTCTTCAATTGTTGTGGATCTTGAAGCTTCATTACTATTCATTTAGCGCATCCTCATTCTTCTATATCTTTGAAATTTAGCCTCTTTCTCTTTCTTGACTTGAATTTCCTCATTAGTCATAACCCTCCTTTGTTTCTTCTTTTGACGTTGTTTACATCCCATGATTAATAATTGAAATCAATCACACGAGTGTCTTCAATACTTTAAACCTGTAAAAAATTGTTCAATATACCCCCAATCATTGATGCCTTCAAATGGAGAATAGAATATTCAATAAACAATGCAAAAACTGTCCAAAACCTGTAGAATCGATTGCTGTCGACCGTACTTCAAGTACAAGATTGCTGATGCAGTAAAAAAACACAACAGATTTTAAAAAAATGGTCAAATATGAAATGGGTGATGTTATGAAATGGGGTGATGTTTCAAAAATGAAATGTTACCCCGTTTGATAACGTCACCCCATTTTGTTTTAAACCAATTTCCAATGGCTACGAAATGAAACGGGGTGACGTTTCATTTTTAAAATGTCGCCCTATTTTATATTGTGACCTCATTTTCTAAAATTTAAATTTTCCCCACCAAAAGTGGTTCGGGTTTAGCTTTGGTAAAGGCTTGGTCAACTGACCCTTGGCTTTGGATCTAGTTTGACCTCAATGTTGAAGGCCATGTCCATATGCAAACACGAAACTCACTTTGGCCACAAATTGGATTGGGTTTTCTGAGGAATTTTTTGACAAAAAAAAAACCCAGAATAGATCAGACAATTAAGATTCATAATATGTAATTTTTTTATTAAATTTGATTAATATTTCTATTTTTCAATCATTTTGTACTAAAATAGGTCTATAGAAAAGAGAATACAAGCTTTTTTTTGTAATTTTAATAACTTTTTTATTTTAAAGTTTATTGAAAAATAAATTATATGAAATCAAACTACACATAATTCTACACACTTGAAATTTTTTTATATTAAAAACTCATATGTTTAGGGCAAATTATGCTTGTCGTACACAAGAGGTTTTATAAACAACGATTGAGCCCAATATATAATTAATAAAAAAAATTATTTAACATAAAAATATAGAAAAATATTCTCATAAATCTTAAATGTGTTACTTACCATTTCCCAAAAGGGTTTAGATAAATAGTTTCATTTGAGTCTGATTTTGCTTGTCGTACACACGCATGGTATAGTCCTAAAAGAGTGACTTTTAAAATGAAGGTTTTAGTAATCCCTATTGAAATTTGAAATTTATCATCTGGGTATTTAAAAAAAGCACATATTTGGAAAGTAGACTTGGAATCCTAAAATTTTATATTAGTGTCTTTTTGGAAGATTCCATATCTAAGTTCCTCAAATATTTCGGTCAAATAGGACCAATTTGAAATATCAGGAAAAATAGTTCCGCTTTTTGGCCAAAAAGTGGACTCAACTTCTTGCTGGCACCCATCAACTAACTGAAAAACATGACTAAGTGCATAAGTATCAATCTCACATTTCTTGAGCCTTTTTGGACATCTTGGAAAAAAGAATGCTAATGAATGGGGCATCATATTAGATGATGTGCCCTTGAAACCTTTGTTACAACTAGGGGACTTGCCAAACAAGCTACCATAAAAAAATTAAGTGATTTGAAATTCCAAGTAGGATTTTGAGAGGAGAGAAGTTAGGGTGGTCAATTACTAGGTCATCTCCCATATGTATTGAATTAGTTGTGCAATTTTTTAAGATGGTTGTATTGCACGATAATTGGGGTTTTTTTAAGTAGGTATAAGTGACACTTCTAAATGCCCACTTTTTGAGCCCTGTGTACATAAAAAATCCCACATTGTTTGTCTTGACTACCCAGAAGCCAAATCATACCTATAAGATGTTAAGTCGCATACAAAGACATTAAAAAAAATCATTGGAAATCGTACCATTTAGAAGCTTAGAGTGCGCAAAGTTAGCTATAACAACTATTGGTACCTAAGAACTCCCCTATAATGAAGCAAAAGTGAATTTAATTGGTTACAGAAAAGAATTGGTATTTTATTATAGCTTTCACATCATCAATTATTAGTTGTTGTAGCTATTACTTTTTAATAAATTAATATTTACTTGCTTCAACTTTTGAAATGTTTAAGGTATGGGTTCATTTCAAAGAATTTAATAGAGCCTTACATATCTAATACAACTAACATTTAATTTGAGTTGCAACAAAAGATGAAGTCACAAACTATCTCTTACTAGAACTCTAGATCTATTAAAAGTGATCTATCAATATGGTTGTGTTTTTATCATTATGAGCTCTTGTGGCTTCTAGGTTTTTCCCGTCGTAGTAGATCCTTTCTCAGGCCAAGTCCTATGTTGTGAGGGGGGGGGTAGAACAGTGAGTAACATGAAGGGCCATGTTTGGACTAAAATGAATGCAGGTTAAGCAAATTTGGGGCAGATACGCTTGATAGGAGTGCACAAGGAAGTACAGTTTGGACATGGTAACAGTACTCCCGACTCAGTTTGTGCTCAAAGTTCACTGCAAGGACATGTGGCACCTTCGCAAGAGGGATGTTCCACCTAGTTTGAGGGGACTTAGGGAGACAAAGAGTGTACAAAAGTGCTTAGGAGTCTCAATGTCATTAATGATCATATTGTAGTAGGGTTTGTGGGTACATGGGTGAAATCTATGACCAATTCTATTATAATGGAGTTGGAGGGGGTGGAAGAAGAGGATGCTCACAATGTGGTCATTTTTTTTTTAGATTTAGGGTTGACTGACCACTTTCGTGGTCTATGGACGAGTTTACAACATTTACATAAATGGATTACAAATTTCTAGTGGTGCAGGGGCACAATATGGCCCTAGTAGGTTCTTTGATGTTACTTTCTAATAATTGTAATAAGGCATTCAATTCCATTTGTCCATTGGAGTCATAGGTCTTATATGGACCTTTTTCTTAGTTTCAAGCATGAAGAGTCTAAGGTGGTCAACTCTGGTCAATTATCTCCTATAGGTATAAATTTGATGTTTCTCATGGTTTTGGGTCCTACTAGTCATGTTAGGATGTTCTAGAAAAGGTTTGGTCACTTGCATGCGCCAAATACAAAAATACAACATTTATGTCCAAATTGTCAAAGTTGCTAAAATGTAGCTAATGCAACTTTTGCAACTTTTTGGATTTTTGGCCTCTTAATGGCTAATTGGTTACCACTTGATGGTTATGGTACTTGTATGATTCCAAAGGGGCTCAAATATGACCTTGGATCAAGCGCATTCGAAGATGATGAAGTTTTGAATCAAAATTTTGTTTAGTTCCTATACTGGGCATTGCATTTTCCATGTTTTGTTCACTGTTACCAGACTTGTACGGGCTAGTACGGATTGGTGGATGAAAATTTGATTCATGTTTGTTTAAAGTATCCTCTTACCTTGTATTTGATGTGGATTTGAAATTTCATATTTTCCTAGATTGTGAGATCTAACACCAACAAGTTGGGCTGGTCTACAAACCCTCACAACTAGGGTTTTGGAGAATAAATGCCTAAATCTAAACATCCCACAGTGGAAAATTCATGAAATTTAGTGGGATGTTGGGATAGAATACATATTAACATTTTTCATATGGTTTTGTGCAATTTGGAATAGGACTTCTATTTTTAGTTTGATGTCCCAGGTTGAACATAAGCATGTGTTGAGAAAGGAGACGATGAAGTAGTGAAGGTTCTACATGTGTTTGGGTGAATGTGCCATGAATTTTGGTTATTTTTAGTTCCTTTGGTTTGGGAAGACATGATCCAATGTTCCTTTGTTGGAGATCCTTTGACTGGTGAAGCGTTTTAAGGCTAATTTGATAAAATAGACTTAATATCCCTAATTAGGCCTCTTAAGCTTATGGTGTTTGGCCTGGTTAGATTCCAAACCCAGATGTGGATTTGAGATATTATTTTAAGGTCCATAAAGGGTAATTTTTTTGGGGTCCTTTGGGAATTTCAAAATTTAAAGCCAAAAAGGTTGCCAGGAAGGGCTATTTCTTTTAGGTCTCTTAATATGATTGTTATGACAAAAGCACCTTGTGGATATGAAACGATGGATTCAAGGGGTCAATTAGAGTGTCTTGAACCCAACCTTATGTAATCCATTCTAATTCAAGTTCTTTTGTAACTTTGAGTAGTATTTCCTTGTTGGTAGTGGGTTTGGGGCTTGGTAGTGTGTGTGGAAGTTGAGGCCTTTTAAACTTGGAAGTTTGGAACCCCATTTGTGAGGGTTGTTTATGAAGGAAGACCTTAGTAGAAGGTCCAAGACAAGACAAAATAACCTTGGGAAGGTTTTTGACTTAGAACCATTGGATGGTTCCTAAAATTATTGATTAAGGGAGAGAAAACCTTGGGGAAATAAGAAGTCCTAAACCCTCTGCATCATATTGGTATAAGAGCCAATATAGGATCAAAGCAGTGTATATCAAAGATGAAGATTGAAGAGACAAAAGAGGATAGTACAATGCCTCCTAAAACCATGAGTCAAGAAGCCATCATGAATATGGTAGAGGAGATGATAGCCACACAATTTCAGGAAAGAAAAAAGGCTAAAGGTAAGATCATAGAGTGGGGGATGACTCTGATGGAGAAGACAATAAAGTAGAGATAGTAGTAACAGGGAAAAAGGAGCCGCCAATAGATCATAAGGTATTTGTGGATTCCTTGAAATATTTGAACAAGGATAACTTATAAGAGTTACCCATCTTTGGTGGTAGCTTGAATGGAGAAGAATTGTTAGACTAGATTGATACTCTCAATAACCATTTTGAGCACGAAGAGGTTCTTGAGGAGAAAAGAGTCAGCTTCACCAAAGCAAGATTGAAAGGATCTAGAGTGGTGGAATGTTAAGCAAGAGGAAAGAGTGCAAGAAGGTAAAAAAAATATCACATCTTGGGATAGAATGAAGGTCATAATTAAGGCTCAATTTTTTCCTATAGACTATGAGGTTCAAATGTATAAAAAGTTGCAGAACCTTAGACAAAGGGAGATGGATGTGAATTCCTATACTGAGGAATTTCACAAACTTAGCCTTAGAGATAAAAAGAAAAAAGATGAGGTGGAAAAAGTGGCCACATATCTCAATGGATTAAGACAAAACATTCAAGATGAAATAAACATCATGGCTCTTGACTCAATCCATAAATGTTTTGAATTAGATTTGAGAGAAAAAGAAAAGATTAGAAGAAAAGGGGAATTGGTGCAGGGAACCTATAAGGACATTTGAACACCTAAGGGGACAAGATTTGAAGGGAGATTCTAGAGCATCCATCAAGGTGAATTGGGATGTTTTGAGGCCAATCATGGTCATTTTTAATGATCAATTCAATATCAAGATGAAAAGTCCTAAGGGTCATGTTAAGGACCCTAGGACCAAAATGTTTGTAAGGGGGGCCAATAGTGCCTAATCATGATCTAAATAGTTGGTAGGGTCCTAGATAGGATAAATAGATCCCAGGGTAAATCTAGATACAATTTTGATAACTTAGAAGCCAATAAAACAATAAAAGAAAAGTTAGAAATTCAAACTTTTGAACTCTAATGGTTAGCAGTTGTTTGGAGGGAAAACTTGATTGGGGGACATTTGGTATTGTAAGGCATTCCAAACAATTGGAATAAGCTTTAGGAATATGAAACACCACATTTGTAACCTCTAGAAAGAATATGGGAGGAAGAGAGTACGGTGGATGAATGAGATGTACATACTGCACTCAGATTTTTAATAGAATCAGTGGTTTTTGTAAAATTCTCATGGTATTCTGAATTGATTTCATTTTCTATGATAAATAGACATTGTTGGAATTATTTCTTATGTCCTAAGATTTCCATTTGAAGCATTCATTTACTATTTTGTTTGACAGAGCTTTGAAATTCTAAGATTCTTTTAGTATTTTGAGTACTATGGAGGCTAGATGATCATTCCATGAAAGTTTCTTTTTTTTTTTCTCATGGAATGATAATTTTTTGACTTGTATCATATGAATATAACTTCAATCTATAGGACAAGTGAAGTTTTGGGTGTAGATCAACAAGTTGTTATGTTGAAGGAGAACTAAAATGGGTGCATGGGTGTAGCAGTAGGGATTCTGCCATTAGAGGGCTATATTTTATGGTGGAATGTCCTTCCACATGTCAAGGGGAATGTGAATCCACCATTGGATGTTTGAGAAAGTTCTTGGAGGGTCAAGATTGAGAGAGCCCTAGTTTTTAGGGGTTTTGAGGAATAATTTGGGGATTTTGGGTATAGGAAGTCTATATAACCAATTTGGTTTCATATTTCTCTAATTGGGACCATATTGACACTTTGTGCAAAGTGGAAAGGTTGGGTGGTGAGTCTCGAAGAGGGTTCCTTTGTAAAAGTGACCTATTAGGTCTAGTGAGGAAAGTGAAACAATAGATTTTTGACCCTTGTGGTCGAAAGTACCTATACCTAATTTTGAGATATATTTTGTAAACCCTAAATGGGTATCTGAATCTATAAATATTTTTTTTAGTTGTTTGCGAAAGTTGGGAGTAACTTGCAGAAAATAGTGAAAATAGGGCTACAAGGTTTCCTAGGCCGACTGAGGCTAAATAGTGGATTTGAGGATTGGAGTTATTGCAGGAGCTTGAAAGATATTGAATTACTCCAAGATTGGTATTGTCTAACATTATAACTCATTGGGAGCATTGGTTCAAGTATTGGTTAGTATTTGGTCTTTGGAATCCATTTGGGTGTCTTTGGAGTCATTGTGGGTAATTCAGAATCTTGTATTTCCCTTATAAATCCATTTGTCCTCCACCTTCATCAGCATCAATAATAAAATTAGAGAAATAGAGGTAGAAGTATCAGAGGAAGAGGTAGCTTTGGTAAAGGAAAAACTACAACTAGAAATGGAGAAGAAAGTCAACAAGAGGCCAGTGGAGAGAATAGTGACAGAGGTGGAAATTTTAGAGGGGGCTATAGAGGAGGATCTAATAGAAGAGACAAAATTGGAAACCAAGGAAGATGCCCTGGTGTATTCACAAGGAAATTTTATCACTGCAACCAAGTGGGGTATACCATGAGTATATGTCCTAAAAAAGCTTCAACTTCACATATGGGTGAAAGGAGAACACAATTGGTCCAAGAAGATGACTGTCAAAGTGTCACTTCACCAATGGGAGAGGTAGGATCAGTCTTGGAAGGAGAAAGTTTGATGCTAAAGAGAACACTAGGTCCCACAACACAAGGAGCACCCTCAAAGAAAGACACTCTTAAAAACTACATGTAAGTCTCATGGAAAAATTTGTAAAGTTATTGTTGATTCTAGATCTACTAAGAATATTGTTGCATTAGAGATGGTAGATAAGTTGAAATTAAAGAGGTTTCCTCACACAAGTCCTTATAGGGTGTCTTGGCTCAACAAGGGTCAAAAAGTGATAACATACGAACAAGCGTGGTTAGATTTTAAAATAGGGGATTATAAGGACAAGGTGTTGTGTGAAATTTTACCCATGGATGCTTGTCACCTCCTCTTTGGGTGTCCTTGGTAGTTTGTTGTTAAGGCCATGCATGATGGGGAAAAAACTCCTATGTCATAACCAAAGATGGTAAGATTTTTTAGATGGATCCTTTACATGATTAAGAGGATGAAAAACATGTGGGATCTAGTTTTATGCTATTAAGTGGGAAAGAGGTGTTGAAGGTCTTGAAACTAAGGGAAATTAGGGATATGCCTTAGTGATAAATCCTAGAGAAGATCCTAAACAAGTAGATAAGAAGAAGAATGAGATACCTCAAGAGGTTCAAGGGTTTCTGGAAAAATACAAGGACATAGTGGTGAATGAAATACCAGACGCCCTACCTCCTATGAGGGATATTAGCAACCAAATTGACATCATATCTGGTGTTACCTTACCCAATAAAGCTTCCTACAAAATGACACCTAGCTAAAATGAGGAAATTTCCAAGCAATTTCAAGAGTTGTTAGACAAGGGGTTGATAAGGAAGAGTCTTAGCCCATGTGTTGTACTTGTTACCTAAATTTTTCACATGCGGGATAGCAGTCATAACAGTTAAAAATTTGCATAAAGAAACATCTCTTTGACATTACTATGCAACTAATGAAAATGAATACATTTCTATTACATTCATATTACCAAATTTCATTTTTACTCTAAGTATTGATCAAATGCACACTTTCAAATTCATAAATGATCATTACATTGTACATTCAAACTGAATGTATTAGACAAGTGTTCCTTCAAGGTTACATCTTGCATACTGAAACTTAGAGGACATATGCAGAAAAGAAAGTAAGAGAGAAGTATGATGAATTCTAGGGATCTATGTATTGCCTTTAAGAGGTCTTCTAGTTTCTGGAGTTGTTCATCTGCATCATTTGAGGTCTTCATGTCTTGGTATTGTCTCTGTCTATCCTGCATCCTAGGTCTTATGTTGGTCCTATTTCCTGCATCATCATGGAGGAAAATATGTTAGATCCAATTCGATCTAAGAAATACATAGAAATCTTAAAGAACACCATACATCAGTCAAACTCCCGAAACTGCATATTAACTGATGATATCAATGCAATAGAAAGGTATGCATTTGCGTTGATAGAATAATAACATCAAAAAGACATATCTTTATGAAATCCTTTTCTATATTTGAAAGATGTAGTGAGTGTCATGAGCTCATGCTCAAACTTCACAATATGCATTATTAAAGAATGAAAGAATGCTAGATGTTCATATGTGCAGGAAATGCAGATTTCAACTTTGATGTGCAAGAAAATGACTAAACTATAGTGATATCAATGTGAGTTGTGTGCATATGAAATGTAGTATATAACAATTTATATAGGGTGCATACATGTTGTTATAAATTTCAACACAATTGACACTGATATATAGAAAGATGAGCAAGATTCAATGCTATCAAAAGATTAGATTATGCATATGCAAATATCAGAAGTAACATACATAGAGAGATGTCCAAATGTAGTGTTTATCATAATGAAGGTCAAATGTTGCTACTATTATACATGTTAAATGATGGTGCTGTATAAATATAAAAGGTGATTTGTATGTGTGGAATATAGTCCATTATAGTGCATATCAAGAGAAATAAAGAGTTATGCAGATGCAAAACAGAGAAAATAGTATTGTCTTGGTGTGATTGAAATGATAGGGTTTTGTATCCATCAAAATAGTGTAAAAGCTAAATAAGTGAGCATGAAGGCAACAATATCAACTCAAAGGATAAGATGCAAATAGTGGAAATTCAAACAAGTGAGCATGAAGACATCAGAATGACAACTAAAAGACATCAAACATAGACACCCATGGTAGCCGACAAGCTTCCTCATTAATGAACAACATACATCAATGGGTATAGAGCTCTATCTATTTAAATATGGAGAAGCTTATCTAGCAATGCAAATTTATGAAGTAACAACATGTTTAGCCAAAATAGCACAGTTAAGAAGCTAAGGAAAATCCAAAATCATCACTGCAATAAATATGGTGGAGTTCAAAGCCATAACTAGAGACTTCCAAGAAAACTAGACTATCCAATGATATTTTCAAATGAATACAGGATATCAATGCAAAGGGTAGGAGGGAAACTTATCTGTGAGTTTAGATGGGAAATCATTGGTTGTGATGAAGCCCAAGATTCAGTGGAGAGAGGTGGATAAAGCACCATATATCATGGTAGAACTCAAGTTACAGAAAGTTCAAATATGCAGATAATCCATGGTGGAGAGCAAAGATACATGGATAGTGCCATGATTCATGGCATCCAAAATTTTGAGTTTGACTCCAGTTTGAGAGGTGGAGCCCGAGCTCTTTAGAGCTCTGTCGTAGAAGTCATTTCCAAGCAATGCCCAATAACAAATAACTCCAACTCATAAATGCAGAGCAGAGCCCGAGCTCAAGTCCACATCCCTATATCTAACTGAAACTAGAAGCCCAAGCTTCTTAAAGGAAGGCATGCACAAACAACACATGGATGAGTTCTAGTTTAGAGAGCTTTAGCTGTAACTAACTCATGTCTGCAGTTGAATATGAACATGAATCTCTAAAATCTAACACAAAGAACTCCAAATTCAAGAAGAAGAAGCATGGCGACACAATCACAAGCTAGCATTTTGAAACCCTTATTTTCCTCCTGAAATAGCAAAATTGCAAAGTGAATTGACTAAAAAACAATACCTAAGCCAAATTGGATTGAAATTTGAGTTGCATTTAAAGAAGTACAAATGAATAGTTAATGCCTAGGTGACTACAGTGTCATGACAGATCTAGACAGCTCAGCCACTGAGATATTTTTCATTGTATAAGCGGTGATGGAGTTAGGCTTAGTTAGCTTCACTATGGTGTCAGGTTTTTGATATGGAGTTAGGGTTCTATGTTATGGCAGCGACTTTAGGTTTTGGGATATTTTGGAGGGGTTATGTGTTGTAATATGTTGATATATATTTTAAAGATGTAAATTAAAAATATCAATGTTATGGACCTAAATTTGGGGGGCTAGATATAGGGCACTAGTCATGCCTTAGATTTAGGGATATACTTTTTGGAGGGTTAGTTGTTAAGCTATGTTTTGGGCATCATTTGAGCCTGAAATTTAGGTTTATCTTTTTGTTTGAGGAGGAGAGTTGGAGAAAGGATTTCATTTTTGAAATTAGCCTTGAGGGCTATATATTTGAAACTCTCATTCATTTTTTTTATTTTTTATTTTGTGGGGAGGGGGGGGGGGGGGGGG
>MU225435.1:811551-824289 GCA_018584345.1 Thuja plicata
CTTTTTATGCATTTTGTATCCAGGGTTGCCATTTTTGGAGAGAAGGCATATAATGAACTTTTTGTTCCTAGATGTTTTGGAGACCATTTTGTAACCACATTTTTGTCAGATTTTGAAGAAAATAAAGCACATGTTTCATTTGCTCATACATTTGGAGTTTTTATTCTATGATCCTATTTTCATCTTTCTTTGCAAGTGTTATTTTTCAAAACCTTGTATGGAAAATGTATGTTTGCTGATTATTTGAGCTATTTGTGGTTTAACCCTAGTAGTGAAATATGTTAGCCTATATGTTGAATAGGGATTTGAAGTGTTAAACCTTTGATATATGATTTGCAGTTATTGTTTTATCTTTCCATCAAAACTCTGAATTCATTCTTGGTGTATCACCCCTATCTATTTCCAATTTTAAAGTTTCTTTCTTCCCTTTCCCTGCTAAGTTACAAATCAGGTGGTGATATTCCATATCAAATAGGAACCGGCCTAGAATCTAGAGACTCCTTCTCAATCATAGTCGACCCACAACTAGAGAAGGTTTCCATTGTTAGGATAGGATATTGTCAAAGCCCCAATGCCTGAGTTTGGGTGGTAGTTCTAACCGTAAACAATTTTTGGCATGCCCGGTGTGACAAAAGGTCATAGATTTC
Source organism: Thuja plicata (assembly GCA_018584345.1). NCBI lineage: Eukaryota > Viridiplantae > Streptophyta > Pinopsida > Cupressales > Cupressaceae > Thuja > Thuja plicata. The sequence goes on from MU225435.1 coordinate 812,199, forward strand.
ACAGTTCTTGCTTGTTTTGATATGCATCCAGTAGGTTGCATGCCTTTAAGAGGTCAATGTTATGCATATCTGGTGACTCTAAGGTTATATCTACTAGTTTTATGTAGATTTAGTGCCTAAGATGGATTACTATCCTCCATTTTATGAAGATGTTTCTGCATGTTCTCAATATCAACCATATCAGTATGGCCCTGCTGCTATTTTTGTTCCAGAATTTGAAGGACAACATTCATCTCATGTTTATCACCCTCCAGCCCAACAACAAGTTTCTTGGCAGTATGCATAATAGTAGCCACAAAGGAGTTTCTTTGATGATTCTCAGAATTATCCCCAACATGTTCCAAACATGAGCCTTTATGATATTCTAAAGAACTTTCAAGAATAAATGAAATCCATGGAGAAAGAGAAAGAGTATGACATGCATCAAGAGGAGCTATCTTATCAAGCTCACATACACCAAAAAGAGATGGAAGCTCAAAGGTATGAGCAGGAGTTTATTGCCAAGAAAATTGCATTTAAAGAGGAAAAAATGAGGCAGTTAATGACAAAATTACAAGAGCTAGAAGCTCAAGCAGCTTCTTGTGCCCTTATTCAACCTATAATCCAAGAAAGATCCAAGCTGGAGATTCCAAGTTATAAGCCTGCAGAAGAAGTAAGACAACCCCTATAGAGCCCTTGATTGAGCATGGTCAACCGACCCACTTTATTGACTCTCAGTCAGAGATGTGTAATGTAGCTGAGCCAGATGAGCAAGATACCAAGTTGTCATGGAAACCCTCATGGACTAAACACCCTGGCTTCCAAATGCCAAATCTTATCAAGGTGGTTCCATGTGAGTCATCTCCAGATTAGGGAGCTGAGAAGGAGGTGATTATTTCAAATCTGATAGAACAAGTAGAAAAGGCCCAAGATACAAGAGACTCTTTTTAGAAAGAAGAGATGATTGTACTTCTCTTTGAGGAGTTACCCTCTTTTGTAGATCAAGAGAAAAAAGAGGAGATTCCAGTCATATCAGCACAAGAAAGTGTTCATGATCAAGAAAATGATCAAAGCTTAGAGAATGAATTTGATAACATTATTGCAGATTTCTACAAGACACTCTTGCTAATAATTATGTGCAGGAATGCAAGCTGAAACCAAGTGCTTCTGATTTCTAGGAGATCAGTAGTTTTGGTAAGCTCCTAGCTGACTTGATAGAAGATGATGATGTTTTGACCATGGAGGAGGAATTGAAATGGCTATCAATGATGCAAGACAACCATGAGAAACCAGAGGAAAGTAAAGAAACTAGTAAGGAGGGCCCCAAGCTCATACTCTCAAGAGGTTGTCCAATCCGGTATCTGTCCTAGTTGAAGAGAGGAGAAGAATCCTCATTTATAGCAACTCCTGATTGTCAAGAGGTTGATGAAGAATATTTAGTGTAGCATGCTGATTCAGTTTTCTTCCACCATCAGAGTGAAGTAAGTCAAGACACTTCCTTTCTCAATGAAACATTGCATGAGCTAGTCAAATATGTTTCATTATTCAATTTTCTTGCATTTACCAATAAGCATATTCATCATTGCAATTTGAAGAGAAAAGGAAAATATTTCAATAAACTAGTAAATGGTTTTGTTTAGTATGTCTTGTGACTAGTTAGGTTAGGGTAGGTTAGTTTTCCAGTTTTCCATAAGTGTTGTCAAGCACAATTAGGTCAATTTTAGTTTTAGTTTTCCTAGTTTTCAATAAGTCTTCAAGTTTGCAAGGTCTTCCAAGGTTGCTGTCCAAATCTACAAATACAAGGAAATAATTCCTCAATGATCAAGAAAACATCTACAATTTGTGGTAATGAAGTTTTGCTTCACTACCACAAATCATAGATATACCCTCAATCATTGGGAAATGGTTTTCTTATATTCACAGACTAGGTTTAAGGTTTCCGTAGGTGATCAACAGACTCAATGCCCAATGGAATATTTTAGGCTACTAGTCCCAATGTCAAGCATACAAACAACCATCAGAGGTCACTAGAATTTTTACCCAAACTTTTCACATGCGAGATAGCAGTCATAACTGTTAAAAATTTGCATAAAGAAACATCTCTTTGACATTACTATGCAACTAATGAAAATGAATACATTTCTATTACATTCATATTATCATATTTCATTTGTACTCTAAGTATTGATCAAATGCACACTTTCAAATTCATAAATGATCATTACATTGTGCATTCAAACTGAATGTATTAGACAAGTGTTCCTTCAAGGTTACATCTTGCATACTGAAACTTAGAGGACATATGCAGAAAAGAAAGTAAGAGAGAAGTATGATGAAGTCTAGGGATCTATGTATTGCCTTTAAGAGGTCTTCTAGTTTCTAGAGTTGTTCATCTGCATCATCTGAGGTCTTCATCTCTTGGTATTTTCTTTGTCTGTTCTGCATCCTAGGTCTTTTATTGGTCCTATTTCCTGCATCATCATGGAGGCAAAGATGTTAGATCCAATTGGATCTAAGAAATACATAGAAATCTTAAAGAAAACCATACATCAGTCAAACTCCCAGAACTGCATATTAACTGATGATATCAATGCAATAGAAAGGTATGCATTTGCGTTGGTAGAATAATAAAATAAAAAAGACACATCTTTATGAAATCCTTTGCTATAAGATGCAGTGAGTGTCACAATCCCGTGATCAAACTTCACAATATGCATTATTAAAGAATGGAAGAATGCTTGATGTTCACATGTGCAGGAAATGCAGATTTCAACTTTGATGTGCAAGAAATCAATGAACTATAGTGATATCAATGTGAGTTGTGTGCATATGAAATGCAGTATATAACAATTTCTACAGGGTGCATACATGCTGTTATAAATTTCAACATGATTGACACTAATATATAGAAATATGAGAAAGATTCAGTGCTATCAAAAGATTAGATTATGCATATGCAGATATCAGAAGTAACATACACAGAGAGATGTCCAAATATAGTGTTTATCATAATGAAGGTCAAATGTTGTTACTATTATACATGGTAAATGATGGTGCTGTATAAATATAAAAGGTGATTTGCATGTGTGGAATATAGTCCATGACAGTGCATATCAAGACCAATAAAGAGTTATGCAGATGCAAAACAGAGAAAACAATATCGTCTTGGTGTGATTGAAATGATAGGGTTTTGTATCCATCAAAACAGTGTAAAAGTTGAAGAAGTGAGCATGAAGGAAACAATATCAACTCAAAGGATAAGATGCAAATAGTGGACATTCAAACAAGTGAGCATGAAGATAGAAGAATGACAACTAAAGACATCAAACACAGACACCCATGGTAGCCAACAAGCTTCCTCATTAATGAACAACATACATCAATGGGTATAGAGCTCCATCTATTTAAATATAGAGAAGATTATCTAGCAATGAAAAATTATGAAGTAACAACATGTTTAGCCGAAATAGCACAGTTAAGAAGCTAAGGAAAATCCAAAATCATCACTACAATAAATATGGTGGAGTTCAAAGCCGTAACTGGAGACTTCCAAGAAAATCAGACTATGCAATGATATTTTCAAACGAATACAGAATATCAATGCAAAGGGTAGGAGGGAAACTTATCTGTGAGTTTAGATGGGAAATCATTGGTTGTGATGAAGCCCAAGCTTCAGTTGAGAGAGGCCGATAAAGCACCATATATCATGGTAGAACTCAAGTTATAGAAAGTTTAAATATGTAGAGAATCCACGGTGGAGTGAAAAGATGCATGGACAATGCCATGATTCATGACATCCAAAACTCCGAGTTTGACTCCAGTTCGAGAGGTAGAACCCAAGCTCTTTAGAACTTTGTCGTAGCAATCATTTCCAATCAATGCCCAGTAATAAAGAACTCCAACTCATAAATACAGAGCAGAGCCTGAGCTCAAGTCCGCATCCCTGTATCTAACTGAAACTAGAAGCCCGAGCTTCTTAAAGGAAGGCATGCACAAACAACGCGTGGATGAGTTCTAGTTCAGAGAGTTTGAGTTGTAACTAACTCATGTCTGTAGCTGAATGTGAACATGAATCTCTAAAATCTAACACAGAGAACTCCAAATTCAAGAAGAAGAAGCATGGCAACACAATCACAAGCTAGGGTTTTGAAACCCTTATTTTCCTCCCAAAACAACAAAATTGCAAAGTGAATTGACTAAAAAACAATATCTATGCCAAATTGGATGGAAATTTGAGTTGCATTTAGAGAAGTACAAATGAACAGTTAATGCCTAGGTGACTGTAGTGTCACGACAGATCTAGACAGCTCAGCCATTGAGATATTTTTCATTGTATAAGTAGTGATGGAGTTAGTCTTAGTTAGCTTCACTATGGTGTCAGGTTTTTGATATGGAGTTAGGGTTCTATGTTATGGTAGCGGCTTTAGGTTTTGGGATATTTTGGAGGGGTTATGTGTTGTAATATGTTGATATATATATTTTAAAGATGTAAATTAAAAATATCAACGTTATGGACCTAATTTTGGGGGGCTAGATATAGGGCACTAGTCATGCCTTAGATTTAGGGATATGATTTTTGGAGGGGTAGTTGTTAAGCTATGTTTTGGGCATCGTTTGAGCCTGAAATTTAGGGTTATCTTTCTGTTTGAGGAGAGTTGGAGAAAGGATTTCATTTTGGAAATTAGCCTTGAGGGCTATATATTTGAAACTCTTACTCATTTTTTTTTGTGGGGGGGGGTGGGGGGGTGGGGGTTGTAGAATTTAGAGAGGAGGTGCTTTCAGTGAACTATTTGTTCTTGTAGACCTTTTTATGCATTTTGTATCCAGGGTTGCCATTTTTGGAGAGAAGGCATATAATGAACTTTTTGTTCCTAGATGTTTTGGAGACCATTTTGTAACCACATTTTTGTCAGATTTTGAAGAAAATAAAGTAGATGTTTCATTGGCTTGTAGATTTTGAGTTTTGATTCTGTGATCCTGTTTTCATCTTTCTTTGCAAGTGTTATTTTTCAAAACCTTGTATGGAAAATGTATATTTGCTGATTATTTGAGCTATTTGTGGTTTAACCCTAGTAGTGAAATCTGTTATCCTATATGTTGAACAGGGATTTGAAGTGTTAAACCTTTGATATATGAGTTGCAGTTATTGTTTTATCTTTCCATCAAAAGTCTGAATTCATTCTTGGTGTATCACCCCTATCTATTTCCAATTTTAAAGTTTCTTTCTTCCCTTTCCTTGATAAGTTACAAATCAGGTGGTGATATTCCATATCAAATAGGAACCGGCCTAGAATCCAGAGACTCCTTCTCAATCATAGTCCACCCACAGCTAGAGAAGGTTTCCATTATTAGGATAGGATACTGTCAAAGCCACAAAGCCTGAGTTGGGGTGGTAATTCTAAGCGTAAACAATACTTACTATTTTGGAACAAAAGAAATATGTTAAGTGGAGAATGTGCACTGACTCTAGGTCTATTAACAAGATCACTATAATATATTATTTCCCTATGCCTAGAATTGAAGACCTAATGGACTACCTTGGTGAAGAATTCTATTTCTCTAAATTAGAATTAAAGTCAGAAGACCATCAGATAAGAATTAGGCCTAGGGATGAATGGAAGAAAAGTTTTAAACCTAATGAAGGGTTATACAAGTGGATGGTGATGCCTTTTGGGCTTAAAAATGCACCTAGTACCTTTATGTGCCTAATGAATGAAGTCTTGGCTGAATTCATAGGCAAGTTTGTTATTGTATATCTTGATGAAATTCTGATTTTCAGCAGGTCAAAGGAAGAGCACATCAGGCACTTGGATCAAGTATTAAGAAAACTCCACCAAGAGAAGTTAATGATTAATATAGAAAAGTGTGAATTCATAAAGATTGAGTTAGTTTATCTTGGCTTTGTTGTGTCCCAAGGAAGTTTAAAAAATGGATTCCTCAAAAGTATATGCAATTTTGAATCGGCCTACGCCTATATCAGTAGGATATGTGAGAATTTTCCATGGATTGGCTTCATTATATAGGAATTTGATAAGGGGTTTAGTCAAATCTGTGCTCGTATATTGAATACCATTAAGGGGGTAGTTAAGTTTCAGTTTGTATGGACAGATAAAGAAAATCAGAGTTTTGAGTTGCTAAAATAAAAAGTTGTAGAACTTCTATCCTTAAGGTTGCATGATTTTAATCAATTGTTTACTATGGAGTGTGATGCCAATAAGTTAGAAATTGAATCAATTTTGAGTCAAGAAGTGCACCCTGTGACATTTTTCTATCTAAATGAAGCTAATTAAAAGTATTCCACCTATGACCAATAACTATATGCTATGGTCCAAGCACTTAAGAAGTGGCATCACTATCTGTTACCTAAGGAGTTTATTGTATATACTAATAATAGTGCATTGACTTTCTTGAATGGAATAGAGAAGTTAAATTAGAGATACCTTAAATGGGTTAAACAATTGTAGGCCTACACATTTACCATAAAAAACAAGAATGGATATTCTAATAAGTGACAGATGTTTTAAGTAGGAGAGCCTTAACTATTCAGGAAGTGTAGATGCAGAGTGTTGGTTTGGATGCTCTTAAAGATTTGTATAAAGATGATACAAATTTTAAGGATGCTTATGCCATTTTTTTCTGAATTTTTTAATGCTTATCATGTTGATTTTTCTAACTAGATGTTGCAAGAAGGTTTTATCTTTAAAGGTCATCTTCTTTTTGTCCCACGATGTTCTATGAGAGAAAATATGATCAGAGAGAAGCATCAAGGCAGTCTTGGTGGACATTTTGGTCTTAAAAAGACCTTAGAGAAGGTTTTGAGGTTTTCCTACTGGCCTAAGGTTCAGAGAATGGTCAGAACACTTGTGGAGTAGTGCCATGTTTGTCAACAAGCCAAAGGGACTTTAACCAATGCTAGTTTGTATCAACCACTGCCTATCTCCACTAGACCTTGGGAGTGCCTAAGTATGGAATTTTTACTTGAACTTCCTAAGACACCAAGGGGATTTTATAGTTTCTATGTGATTGTAGATAGGTTCAGTAAGATGGAACACTGTGTGCCTTGCAAATGTACTAATGATGTTTCCTCCATAGCAGGGTTATTCTTCAAATAAATTGTCGATATTCATTAGTCCATTTCTAAGAATCTCCCAAGGTGGTATCGATGATCCATCAAGTGATATAGGAACATGTAATGTAGGCCTACAATAACCTATATCATTTTTTGGAGATTCACTTCCATTTTCATTTGCCCACCCAATCTCGGTTGATGCCAAAACTTGCAATGTTGCGCAGTTGATTACTGACACATTGCATATCTTGAAAACTGCTCATCATGGCATCAAACCATCTCCACCAACAGATTTGGAATGATAGTTGAATTCTAGAAATGACCCTTTCATAGAGGCGAAGAGGCTCAAACGGTGTCGACCGCTATGGAGCCAAGTGTCCCTCAAAGTGCACCAGACAAAAAAATTGCCGATATTTAGTGGTCCGTTTCTCGGATCTCCCGAGGGGTATTGAAAATTTTTCAAGTGCTACAAGACTGTATCACAAAGGCCTACAATAACCTATCTTGGTTTTTGGATATTTTCTTCTATTTTCATTTTCCCACCCAATCTCGGTTGATACCAAAACGTGCAATGTTGCACAGTTGAATGCTGACACATTGCATATCTTGAAAATCGCTTGTCATGAAATCAAACCGTCTCTACCAATAGCTTTAGAATGATGGTTGAATGCTAGAAATGACCCTACCATCAAGGCGAAGAGGCTCAAACATTGCTGACTGCTATGGAGCCAAGTGTCCCTCAAAGGTGCACCAGGAAACAAAATTTCCGATATTCAGTAGTCCATTTCTCAGATCTCCCAAGGGGTATCAACAATTTTTCAAGTTCTACAAGACCATGTCACAGATGCCTACAATAACCTATCTCAAATTTTGGAGATTCACTTCCATTTTCATTTTCCCACCCAATCTCGGTTGATGCCAAAACGTGCAATGTTGCGCAGTTGAATGCTAACACATTGCATATCTTCAAAACCACTCATCATGGATTCAAACCATCTCTACCAATAGGTCTAGAATTCCAGGTGAATTCTAGGAATGACCCTATCATAGAGGCAAAGAGGATCAAACATTTTCAACTGCTATGGAGCCGAGTGTCCCTCAAGGTGCACCAGGCAACCAAATTGCTGATATTCAATAGTCTGTTTCTCAGAGCTCTCGAGGGGTATCGAAAATAAATCAAGTGCTATAGGACCATGTTAAAGAGTCCTACAATAACCTATCTTGGATTTTGGAGATTCACTTTCATTTTCATTTTCACCCAATCTCGGTTGATGCCAAAATGTGCAATGTTGTGCAGTTGAATGCTGACACATTGCATATCTTGAAAACCACTCATCATGGATTCAAACTGTCTCCGCCAATAGCTCAAAAATTCTGGGTGAATGCTAGGAATGACCCTGCCATGGAGGCGAAGAGGCTCAAACATTTTTGACTGCTATGGAGCCAAGTGTCCCTCAAGGTGCACCAGGCAACAAAATTGCCGATATTCAGTAGTCCATTTCTTAGAGATCCTGAGGGGTATCGACAAGACGTCAAGTGCTATAGGACTGTTTCATGGAGGCCTACAATAACCTATCTCATATTTTGGATATTTTCTTCCATTTTCATTTGCCCACCCAATCTCGGTTGATGCAAAAATGTGCAATGTTGCGCAGTTGAATGCTGAAACATTACATATTTTGAAAACCGTTCGTCTTGATATCAAATCCTCTCCGCTAACACATTCAATTTGACATGTAAATGCCAAGAATAACCTTTTTATGCTTCATAACTCATTCGAACATTCGGGACCACAATGTACTGGTGCATCTCTCAATGTTCTTGTAGTTCCCTAAATAGGTCCAGGTGGTCAAAATGCTTCAATAGGACTAAAATTGGGTAGGATTGATATTTTTTTTTTATCTTATATGAACTATTATCATTTCATTAAGGTGTTGGAATAAAAATTACGAGTCTAGGTTTATGAAATGAAACATGCAGATTCTCATTAAGTATGAATTATTCAGTAACAATATACATAGATACAAGTGAAAACATAAATATAAGATAAGAAATTTACAAAGCATAAGACATCCATATAAACATAAATTAGTTACATCAGTACACATGATATATTCATAGAGCATGAAGAAAAATATATATGTCCAATAATGTCATAGATCAAATATGTCCAATAATGTTAAATTGGCATCCTGAAAGCCAAATGGATATAGAACATGTCACTTATACAATATACAAAAATATGTCTAGTAATGCTATATTGGCATACAATGATTATCCCTAATATAGTAATTTCCCAGAAGGGGAAGAAAACAAATCTTGGGCTGCCTTCGATCGTCGCATCGATGGAGATGTAGTACTCTTGCGAGTGCGCTCACTAGTCCTCCTGTCTAGACTCTTCTGAAGCTGGAGCTAATAAAATAACAAGTATAAATATCAATAGCTAATATACATAGAAATTTAATTATAGGATGACATAATATAGAGTATTTTCTTACCGCTAACAAATAGTCGCTATGTACATCTACCGAAGGGGCATGCTGACGATCTGGAGTAATGAGTCCCTACAATAATGATCAAAATAATATTTAAAATACATACATTAATATCATTAAAAATTCAATATAAACTATTAAAATAACAATTCTAAATAAGTTATCTCTTTCATACCTCAGTCAATGCATCAGAACTAGCTATAGTTGTAGTTATGCCATGATTCAAACTATCATGAACAAAAGGAGGAGTCTCGGCTGTCATTAACTGAAAATGAAACAACAAGAGTATTATGTAGTTATCAAGAATACATATAATGTTTTACAACCCCACTAATTAATAAACTATACCTCTGTGAACGTGCCACCGCATCCTTCAGTGTGTGGTGTCGATGTTGTAGCTCCAACATCAAACTAGTGCACATGTATGGTAATTTATAAGACAACCATTAATATAAGAACAAACCACTGACTTGTTAATTATAATGCATTATTCAATATATACCTGTGGACTACATGATGTCGTCACAAAGGTAGGTGAAGGAATGTGATCATTGTCATGACAACTTTGCCTCTAGATTTTGATCATAATTTATTTACTAATTTAGTTATTCATTCATTTATTATTTAAATATAATCAAATAAATCAAATTAACATGCAAATAAACATACCTCAACAAAATGTGAACGAGACCCTTCACTATCTACAGTCAACGTCGATGGCCCAATAGTGAACTAATGTACATGCACAATAAGTTATGAGACAAACATCCATATAATTATAGAATAATCAAATGTATACTTTAAAAAATGTTTTATTTGATACATACTTGTGGTGTTGACATGGTAGTGTATAAAGGGTCTGGGTGATCATTCCCACTGCCACCGACATTCGCTCCCTGAATTTTCATCATAAACAATAGATACTAATTTAATTAAATTCATTCATTTAAAAATGAAATATGATCAAATAAATTTAATGAACTTGCAAATATTTACCTGTGTATCAATGCCAAATGTTGTATTGTGAAAATCATCAGGTATCAGTCCATCATCCTCTTCCTCTCTCTTAGTAGTATCAAATGTGCACAGGGATCCACAAGAATGACAAAAATGACCCCTCACAGACTGACCATGGTCACCCTCAACTAGAGGAGTGGCGCACTAAATGAGAGTCTGTGTTAGAGCACTAATCGTGCCTAGTGTGTCTACCTCCATGTGTTCCTTCACATTGGAAGGAATACTAACACGATCCACCTGTGGCTTGCCACTCAGAAACCTAAGTGCATTAGGGTCATGATGTGCCATAGGTCTATCAAATGATGACCCCCCACCTCTACCCTTAGACTCTAGAAAGTCAAAATAATTTGGCACTTCCTTCAGGACAAACTCACAATAGAGTTTCCTCGAGAAATAGATAGGAACCTCATGATTGTTATAGGGAGAGGAATCAAAGACCATCCACCATCTGTCCCAAAAAAATGTTTTTATATCTTCATTCAAGCACCAATGAATTGGGATCCTCCTTGTTGTGGGTTTAAGAGTTTCAATTTCCCCTGGCTTTTAAAAAAGTTTGCAAATGTCGGCTTTTGTGATTTTTTTTAAATTTTTTTATGTCCTCATATGATAATTTATTTTCATAATACTATTTTTGTTCTTCTCTTTTGTTGTGCCATAAATTTAGTTGTCCACTAACTGAACCTACATGGATCAAGATCAATTCTAATGATTTTGAAAGTGTTACCCTTCTAGGATTTGTACCAATAAAATCTTTTAACCTCCTAATTAAAGATTCTATTTCTATTTTCCCATTTTCTATTTGGTTTATCAAGTTTTTATGTGTTCCAAGAGGAGGTTTCTCAATTGGTGAGGGCGGTTGGGGTTCATTTTCTTGGTTATTTTCAGCATCCATTTGTTCATGAGGAGAAGATGGAGGGTTTGGTTGAGGATTTTCTATGGGGATATCATTCCTTCCTGGCAATTAAAATAAAATCTATTTTAAAACTCTAATTAAACTTAAAATTTAAGACAAGAGACTTTCACAATCAAATTTGAAGAAAAAATAAAAATTAAACCTAAATTTCAAAACAAATAGCATTCATGGTTGTAGAATCACTTACCTCTTCTTCCGGTTCGACCTTGTTGACACTGTGGAGCCATTTTTTGCTTCACTTTGATGAAGAAAACCTCACAATGAATCACATATGCGCTGTTATGAAGAGGAAAACAACAAGCCGTGACTTTGGAGAAGAAAAATTTCAGAGTTCAGTCATCCCTTCAAACTTTTTTTTTTTTTTTGAAGGTGCATGACATATTATCTTCAATCATTTTTGATTGACATACGGCTAACCAAATTTGATGTGAAGGGGAACCGATATAATAATAGAAGTCATTCTGCTTTGACATTGCATTCCTATTGAGCAGTGCACTTTTGTGAGTGGTATGCCTATGAAACATGAAAACATATTTTGTGGAATATTATGTTTAGCTTTATGGATGATCTTGTTGAAGTTAATTGAAACAATGCTATCCATCTTGGTAAAAAAAATAA
>MU225435.1:845435-858890 GCA_018584345.1 Thuja plicata
GGTGAATCAGTGGCCTCAAAAATATTCCAATAATCAACCCAAAAACTTAGTACCACAATATTAAGCCTCTAGTTATCTTCAGTCCTATAATATGATTGCCTTCAAATACAATTATCAAATTAGTACTGCTCAAAATGCTTTGTTAAACCTTATACTATATGTTTACTGAATAGTAGTCTGTTAATTTACCAAAAAATAGTAAATTATCTAGAGTATACCGATCAATCCAGTTAAGCTATGTGTAATGCAAAACACTAAAGTAATGACTCATAAACACATTGACACATGGATTTTTAATGTGGAAATCCTATTAAGGGAAAAACCACTTGGGACTAGTAACCCAAATTTTTCACTCTTCTGAAGTGAGCTCGGTGAAGAGCCAACCCTGTTAAAGGTTACAAACACACTGTTAGGTGTGACCTTGTTAGAGGATTTAAAATTTTAGTCTGTCACTTGATATCGGGCATCTCTATGCTACCTTCCTTGATCAAACAGTCACTTAGCATGTCAATAGGTATCTGGCATCTCATGCTATCTTCATGATCAAAATTTTTGATACTCCTTGGGATGTATCTCAATATAGAAAGGATCTTTAAATCCCGCTCGATTAAGAGACTTTCTGAATCAATGGTTAAACTGAAATAGTATGATCTGTTCACATATATAACTTATACTTGCAGATTTTTAGATCTATTGCAATCTCATAAAACTAATCTGATCAATATATCTTTGTTACTGGATTCTTAGAGATGTTAATTACACTGGTGTTATCACAGTAGATAATTACTGGTTCAAGAATCTTCATATTCATACCTTCCACTAATTTTTTGATCCATATAATATTGGACCAATTTGAAGCAACAACCACATACTCTGCTTCTACAGTAGACTGAGAGATGCATCCTTTCTTCTTGTTGATCCATGTGACAAGTCTATCACCCATGAAGAATGCTCCTCTAGTTGTGCTCTTTTGGTCATCAATGTTTCTAGCCCAATCAACATCTGTATAGACTTGTAGCTCAAATTTCCTTCTCTTTTATACCATAAACCATAGTCCTTGGTGTTCTTCAGATATCTCAAAATTCTCTTGACAATAGTCATATGTGATTCTTTGGAATTAGCAGTGAATCTTGCAACTATTCCAACAACATGTTCTATATCTGGTCTGGTATGAACAACATACACCAGTTTGCCAATCATTGATCTATATAAGGTCTGATCTACCTCATTGGATTTGTCTTCTTTTTTTAGCTTACATATGGTAGCCATAGGTGTTCCAACCGGTTTGGAATCTTCCATGTTGAATATCTTTAGCACTTCCTTGATGTATTTGGACTGAGTGATATATATGTCTGCATCTTGTTGAAGAATCTATAGACCAAGAAAGAATTTGATCTCCCCAAATATAGATATTTCAAATTCCTTTCTCATTTCATTAGCAAAGGATTTGCATAACAATTCATTTCCCTCAAAAATGATATCATCAACAAAAATTTTAGAAATCAGAATATTATCATTGGTATCTTCTTTTAAGTACAGATTGCTATTTTCACTTGTTCTAATAAATTTTATGCTAATGAGATATGAGTGAAGTATTTCATACTAGGCTCTAGGTGCTTGTTTTAATCCATACAAGGCTTTATGTAGTCTACATACCATGTTTCTCTTGTTTGGATCAACAAACCCTTCTGGTTGTTCAATGTATACCTCTTCTTCCAGTATTCCATTTAGGAATGCAGATTTGACATCCATCTGGTATACCTTGAATCCTTTAAATGCAGCATAAGAAAGTAGTATTCTAACTCCTTCTAGTCTAGAAACGGGTGCAAAGGTTTCTCAATAATCAATACCTTCTTCTTGTGCATATCCCTTGCATACTAACCTTGCTTTGTTTCTAGTGACTTCTCCATTCTCATTCATCTTGTTTCTAAATATCCATTTGGTATCGATGACATTTTTTTCATCTGGTCTTGGTACTAGTGTCCATGTACTATTCTTCTCAATTTGTTCTATTTCTTCATTCATAGCACTGACCCATTCTTCATTCTTGAGTGTAGTATTAACAAATTTAGGCTCAAAATCTCAAAGTAAACATCTAGTGTTTAGTGACTTACTTCTTGTTCTTGTTCCAGCCTTCTTGTCTCCTATCATTTGATATGTGGATGATGTCTTCTGACATACTTGGAAAGTTTTAGTTTAGCCCTTTGTTCATCATTTTAATCATCTTCTTGACATTCATTCTGATCTCCATTGTTTGGAACATCATCTTGAGGATTTTCTTGATTTTTGATACTTATAGCCTAATGCTCGGGTGAAATGTTCTATTGCTCGGGAGTGATACACTATTGCTTAGATAGAGTGTCAGGTTATGCATAAACAAACCTATTGTAGTCCTCTGGTTCTTTTCTACTTTCCTTATCATTCTTTTCTTCCAATTCATCTATTTCTACATTTGCACTTTCAATGATTTTATTAGATGACTTGTGCAAATTCATCTATTTCTACATTTGCACTTTCAATGACTTTATTAGATGACTTGTTAAGAAATTTATAAGCCTTTCTTTTGGTTGAGTACCCTAGAAAGATACCTTCATCACTTTTGGAGTCAAGTTTTCCATTTCCATCACCCTTCAAAATATAACATTGACTACCAAAGATTCTGAAGTAACTTACATTGGGTGTATAACCATACCAAAGCTCATAAGGTCTCTTCTTTGTGTCCTTCTTCAATTGTATTCTGTTTGATGTGTAGACATCAGTACTAACAACTTCCCTCTAGAAATTTTGAGTGATGCCTTTCTCAATCATCAATGTTCTTTCATAGTCAACAATTGATCTGTTTCTCCTTTCAGCAATTCCAATTTGATGTGGTGTTCTTAGTGCAGAAACATGTCTTTTAATTCCATGCTCATTGCAATAGTTAGCGAATTCTTCTGAAGTAAATTCCCCTCCTCTATCTAACCTTAAGCATTTCAATTTATTTTCACTTTTTTTTTTCTACCATAGCCTTGTACTATTTAAATATCTTAAATGCTTCTGATTTATCTTTTAAGAACATGACTTTCATCATTCTAGAATAATCATCCACAAAGAGAATAAAATACCTATCTCCATAGTAGCTCTTTGTCCTCATGGGTCCACATAGATCTGTATGGAATAATTCTAGAATTTCATTAGATGTATGAGTTTTACTTTTGAAGCTAGACATTGTCATCTTACCTTTTTGACAATTTTTGCACATGATATGCTCGGACATAGTCATGCTCGATAAGCCTCTGACATTCCTTTTGTTTCTTATCTTTATCATGTTGTCAAAGTTCACATGACACAATCTTTAGTGCCACAACCATATTTATTTTTTTCTAGCCATTAAACAAGTGGGGTTAGTGTCATCAAGATAGAAATGGTTACCTTTTGTCTGCTCACTGATATCAATCAATCTTCCTGATTCATTGTAGATCTTTGCCTTCTTATTTTTAAATGCCACTCGGTGACCTATATTATTCAGCTGTGATACACTTAATAGATTATAATTTAGTCCTTTTACCCAATAAACATTTTCACATTTTATCAGGTTATTCAACATTATGGTTCCTTTACCTTGAACTGGACAAGGTGTATCATTTCCCATTCTCACTGAACCACCATTATAGTATTCAAAAGTCTCAAACTTTTTTTTATCACCAATCATATGGTGAGTGCAGCCAATATCTATGATCCAGACATCATTCTTACTAACTTTAGATATGAGTGCAGTTTCTACATAACTTTCTTCTTCTTCATCTGAGTCATCCTTCATGGCTACAAATACCTTCTCAATGTCTTCTTCTGATTCAGTGTCAGTGTCATCAGCTCTATTCTCAGCTAGGTAACAAGCTTTCTTATCTTTGTCTTTGTAGTCTCGGGTGTCTCTTTTGTCAGATTGACAGTTACTTTGGTAATTGCTATTATCACCTCTATCAAACTTCTTCTCATATGATATGTCATTTCATCTATCATCTTTTCTTCTGTTTGGAAATCTTGCAGCAAAGTTTCCAACCTCTTTATAATTGAAACATACAAGTGGTAATTTACCTTTGTATCTACCTTTTCCTTTGTGAAATCTTCTGGCCATTAGTGCTTCAATCTCATCAAGTCCTTGATCCTCATTATCACTGTCACTATCATTTCTAATAGCATGTCTATGACATGAGATACTTATCTTTAAAGAAGTTTTGAATGCAAATTCTATAGATGGTAAGACACTATTATGAAAGTTATTCATCTCAAATGAAATAAGTATACCAATCTAACTATCTAGAGTAACTGTATTGTTTGCAACTACTCTCATTTATTGAATAGTAGAAACTCTAATAGCATATACAGGCAGTAAGGTTCTTAAGATTTTACTTACCATTGTCTCCTCTCAATTACACCTCCAAATCCTCGGATAGCATTTACTACATCTTTGATTATGCAGCTATACTGAGTGATATTTTCTCCATCTTTCATCCTTAGGTCATCAAACCTCCCTCTTAGGCTCTCTGCCTTTTCTCTTAGTACATTAGCATCTCCTCCATGTACCAGCTTCAAATTATCCCACATTTTCTCTGCAGAGGTGCAGTTTTTGACATCTTCAAACTCAGCATTAGAGAGTGATGATGCAACTTCTATCATCATGCAATTGTGCTCATGATTTAATCTTAATTGCTCAAGAGTGTGAGGTCCTGTAGGAAACACATATTCAGTATCAAGGTATTGCATCACATTATTTCCAATACCTGATAGGTGGAGTCTTATTATGCTTTGCCATGGTGCAAAGTTGTCTTTATTCAACTTGGGCACATCTCGTCTATTCATCTTGTTATCTTTAGATTGAGCTATTAAACTCCCTTTATAAGAACACAAGCTCTGATACCAATTGTTAGTAATAACTGAGAGGGGGGGAGGGGGTGAATCAGTGGCCTAAAAAATATTCCAATAATCAACCCAAAAACTTAGTACCACAATATTAAGCGTCTAGTTATCTTCAGTCCTATATGATGAATGCCTTCAAATACAATTATAAAATTACTACTACTTGGAATACTTTGTTAAACCTTATATGGTATGTTTACCGAATAGCAGTTTGTTAATTTACCAAAAATAGTAAATTATCTAGAGTGTACCGATCAATCTAGTTAAGCTATGTGTAATGCAAAACACTAAAGTAATGACTCATAAACTCATTGACACATGGTTTTTTAAAGTGGAAACCCTATTAAGGGAAAAACCATTGGGGACCGGTAACCCAAAATTTTCACTCTTTTGAAGTGAGCTCAGTGAAGAGCCAACCCTGTTAAAGGTTAAAAACACACTGTTAGGTGTGACCTTGTTAGAGGATTTAAAAGTTTAGTCCGTCACTTGATATCAAACATCTCTATGCTACCTTCCTTGATCAAATAGTCACTTGGCCTGTCAATAGGTATTTGGCATCTCATGTTATCTCCATGATCAAAATTTTTGACACTCCTTGGATGTATCTCAATATAGAAAGGATCTTTAAATCCCACTTGGTTAAGAGACTTTTCTGAATCAATGGTTAAACTGAAATAGTATGATCTATTCACATATACAACTTATACTTCTAGATTTTCATATCTATTGTAATCTCATAAAAAAAATCTGATCAATATATCTTTGTTAATACCTTTGCTCCACTTTAGTTCTGCTTGATGATGTTGTGCTCTACTGCTCAGTGTTCACAGAAAAATTTAGCTCTTTCCTCAGCTTGATTGATTAGGACTGTATGAAGATGCTCTTCAACATCCTCTTCTTCATTCATTCACCCTCACTCAATTTGTAATTAATTAAGTTGTCTCTTTATATACATGATATCACCATTGTTAGGTTCTTGAATATCTTGATCTTGGCTGATCCATGATTCTCGCCAATAGATTTAAAGAAAAACTCTTATTTTATCTCGCAGAGATCTTCTTGCCAAATGGAAAAAACAACTTTAAATCCTTTACTTATCTTTGGCTTTATCTTGTCAATGAAAACAAAGATAACTGCCAGTTAAGTCCATATTTAGCTCTGCCAGCTAGATATTTTCTCATTTCTGAACTCAAGTTAATTTTGATGTTTTAACTCTTTGATAGCTTCGGTCAACACTCTAGTTCTCCTCGGGCTTCTCTATCTGTTTACACTATGTTTTTGGCCATTGGTTATGCTTGTGATTCTTCTCGTCGGTAATGCTTGTTAGTGTTCTTGCTCAAGCATCACTGTGATTTGAATTTCGGTGATCTCTGTCCATCGGGTTCTACTAGTCGTCGGTGTTTGAAGTCACATTGTGAATGCTTGTCTTTTATGCATTACTAAAAGCATAATCTTTATCTCTCTGATTCTTTGAAGTCTTTGAAACTTTGATTATAACTGATTATATTATATCATGTTGACATCAATGACAATACAATCCATTAACTGATTTAATGTCCCGCATTATCCTTTTGCATTTTGGTGATCTACTTAACATTTTCAAACATTCAATTAGTTATATGTCATAAAAAAATGTATGCACCTACCTTGTAAAATGTGCCAAATTTGACACCTCTAGCAATCACCATAGCACCTCTCACCATTTTGCATCCTACATAAGAAAATAGTACTTGCATGCTCGCATCTATTAGTTTGTTCATAGATAACAAATTTTGTTTTAGTTTAGGGAGATGTAACACACTTTTAATCATTCTTATTTTTCTATATTGAAACTGGATTCTAACTTTACCATGACCAATAATACCTAAAGGAGAATCTTAAACCAAATACACCTTACCTCCATCAAATTCTTTATATTCAAAAAATCTTGATCCTCATTAGAGGTCATATGAGGGTATGTGCACAAAGATGGGGGGCCAAAAAGAAGTTTTAAGATGCAATTTTTTTATTTTTTTTATAGATGAAATCAACAAACTCTGAAATTTGATGAGATATTTGAGGAAGTTCCATTCAAAATATGAATATGCAATGTGAACAAGAGTTGAAGTACTTAGAATATACTTTCTAAACTTCTAGAATTTGTTTTAAAAACATAGGAGATTAAAGGTCGAAAAAATGAGGAGCACACAAAGAAGTCCTTTTTAAAAAAAAAATATAACATAATACTTGGTCTTGACCTCCTAAAATGTCACTTTTAAAATCGCTCCAATGAGAAGTTAGTTATGTTGGAAATAATGGGAAGTGTTTACTGAGAGGTGAGGGGTGAATCAGTACCTCTAATTTTCTTTATCTCTTTTAACCTTTATCCATTGTGTAATCAATTGTATAACCAACCATATGTTCTATACTATCTTTGTGTAAGATATATCAATTCTTTAACTTAATAAAACATGTAAACATTCATAGAAATATTCATGAAAGTAATTGACTCATAACATAAGATATGGTAACGCAGAAAACCCCTGTTAGAAGGTAAAAACTATGGTGGGGATGGCACCCACAAAAACTTCACTATCTGCAAATTGGAAGGGGCCGGTTAAGGCTTACAATTTGATCACTTCTGATGATCTACTCTGTTAGGAGTATTTGTGGAGACTTGTTAAGATCTACTTTGTTAAGAGCTTTAGCAACAATGTTTAGTGTGCACTCGGCTAAGAGATTTATAATAGGATTGTTAAATCTACCTTCCTTGAAAGGATTTCTAATTCTATTTGCTACACTTGTTAGAATGCAAACAAAAATACTCAGTGACCTGAGTCTATACAATCTAACTATTTCTGACTATAGATCCATTACAATTCAAATGTATAAATGTATCACCTATTTTGATTGATTAATACCTCTGTTGCTCAGTAGCCTTTATTCTTGGTTCTTGATAACCAATTTCATCTTTTGTTGTTCTGCTTCTTGAAACTCTCAGTCTGATCCATAGATGTGTTCATTGGCTACATTCATTCTCTCATCCATGATAATGAATGATTACAACATCTATTTATAAGATAAATTGACCTGATGTAGTGTCCTTTGGCATGGTATCAACTATATTTTCTATCTCATCCTTCTCTTTTTTCACTTCATCAACATCTTTCATTTGTGCATCTTTCTTGGTGGTATCTCCATCTTTTTTTTCTTCACTGATGACATTTTTTTCATCGGTTGTGTCCTTCTTTTCTTCATATGTATCTTTTTTCTCATCATTACCCTTGTCCTCGGGTATGCTTGCATCAGGCTCGGGGGTCTTCTCCTTTTGTAAGATAATATTGATTGCTTGAATCAATAATGACATTTGGCCCGGTATGTGTACCTGTGCAACATCAATAATTTAATTTCATCTGCAGGATCATCAGTGATGTCAATAATAGTATTGTCCATGGTGTTGTCCATGGTATTGTCCAATCATTCTCATTTGCAACATCCATATTCTTGTTTCCTATCGTGTCCATTTCTTCTTTTTCCAATTCTACATCAGTGATAGTAATTGGCTCGGTGCTCTATGTAGCCTGATCATCCTGGGTTTGTTGAGTTTCGGTAGGAGAAATTTGTTGCTCGGGACTTGTATCCTTTTTAGGAATATCAAGTATCTTTCTCCATTCTGCTTAACTCTTTCTGTCTAGGTCCAGTAAGTGTCCTTAAAGCACTTGGTAGGCTCTCAACTTCGGTGAGAATCATTTGGAGTGAATTTTCACCATTTCTTTGATCTCCTCCATTTTTGATTCGGGAAGCATGACAGATACTAGGGCTCTTTCCCTCATTTCTTTCTCAAAGTGCAAGGAAAATGTCCATGTTGCTGATAATCTGTCTTGAAGTTCTTTTGGCATTCTATCAGCCAATTTGATTGGGAGATATTTGAATATGCACATCATTTTAATGATTTCCTCCTGAATCTTATTTTGATCCAAGGGATCTAATGTTAGCCATTTCTTAATCTTTCTATCATTGACTGTACTTGATTTGATAATTGAGGCACACACTTCATCAACTGTTTCAGGTATCTTATTCTTTTCCTTTTGAACAGATTCATCCTATTCGGTGTCCTCAATGTCTTCCTTGGTTCTGATGAACTTTCTTCTTTTAGTTGGCCCTCTTTTCTGTGTTTTAGTTTTCCTCTTATAGGTCCTTACTTGACCTTTCTTTAATGGTGAAGGACTTGTGTCATTTTCTGTTTGACTCGTTGTCCTTGTAGTAGCTGTAGTCCTAGGATTCTTAGTTTGTGGAGGTAATGGTGTATCTGACTCTGTAGACTCAGAGTCACTCTCCTTTTCAACTTGACCGATGGGTGACTGTCCCTCAGTTTCCTATGTCTTTTTGCTTTCTTGTTCTGCAACTGACCGTCTCTTCTTTAATTTCTTGACCATCTTGTCTTTCTTCCTATCTATCTTCTTCACAACCAAGCCAGTTTTGATTCTTTCTTTGGCTTCTTCATAAGTGTCAAACTTAGTTTGTGATTTATCTATTGGCTCATTTATTAATGCATCAATTGCATTAGATGCTTGATCTATGTTTACTTCATAGTCAAGTGGAGATAGTCATGTTGTCCTTGGTATAGCAAGCTTGATGTATTTGAATTCAATGTCTACCATGAAACATATATCAGTCCTGAACTTCTCAATTAACTATTCGGAGATCCTTACTCTCTTCTGCATTCTCTCCTTGAATCCAGCAAAGTATTCATCCATTACTGACTCAAAATTATCTCCTAGTGATTTTATAAACTCACTAATATGTAAGGTCACTGGTTTAGTTGTGTCCCATTGCACATTTCCTATTGATGGAAATGATTCTTGGAAGTAGAAGAATATGCACATGATAAGTGAACCAAACTTACCTAAATTTTATCTTGCATTTCTGATTGTCTTGAAGTTCTCTTCTAACTATTTGAGTAGAAGCTCTGACAGATCCAACTGAGTTCCCTTCTTGACAATCTTGTAGGTTGTATCCACTTCTACAGATGCAATGTTGTTCATCTTGCTATCCTGAAAGAACTTATATCCTAAGAAACATGCTCCAAATTTTAGTTCATCATCTGTAATGGTGGATACCTTAAGTCCCCTTCCATCACATTTTGCTCCTGTGTTCTTCTCAATGCCAACTTTAGGTGGGTGCTTCAATGCCTTTACCTTATCAGTTATTGGATAATCAGTGACTGTATGAATAACATCTCTTGTTATCGGTTTAGGCTCATCCAGCCATAGATTTCGGTCATGGATCCTGCTTAGTACTAACTGAATCCACTCGATCTTAAATTTCTTTGGGAACCATAGGGCATTTGTGAGCCCTTTTACTTCGATGTGTTTGTTCTCATCTTTAATAATGCCATCATCTTTGCATAACTTCTTGAAATCTTGCTCAACCTCCAGGTCGCTAATATATGAAATCTTGTAGTGTATGTATGCTCGCACGTCTTCAACGAGCAAAACCCTAGCTGATATTCTTGAGAATGCTTCAACATTGTTGGGTTGTGAGGCAACTTCTGGACAAATCTTGTAATGTGGTTCATGATAGGTGATGTTCTTGATAAGTTTGACCTTGTCCTTTTTAATACTCTTCAGCTTAGCGGTTCTTGATGTGGTCGCCATTATTTTTGACATGATGGATTTTCTGTAAATGATAAACAAAGTTCTCAGTTTATGCTTGGTGCTTACTTTAACCTTTGTAGCTACAAATGATCTATTTGGAGTGCTTTGAATCCGGTTAGAGTAGCTCTGCAATGCTGTCGCTTCTTGCTCTAGTTTTGCTTTAGTTGCTTCGCTCAAATTGCTAGTGAGAAATGAAACCCTTCTGTCATCTATTTATAGGCTTTTCCCTAGGTCGAGTCATTAATTCTCAACCACTCCTCGGTGTGTGAAGACAGAGTCATCGGTTAAAACACTAACTTCTCTTTTGGTGACAATGTGATGCTTCGGGCAGTCATTTAACTTGTTTATTTTACTGACGGGTTTCGCTATTTGGCGAAGACAACTTTGTCAACTCACATGATTATTGACGGATCTTAGTTTACATTAGAAACTTTAGCTTTTACATGTTAACCGACGATTCTTGGTAAGTGTAGACAACTCAGCTTTGAATGTATACCGATGCATTTCAGTATGTATTGACCGATGAAATAGTTTCCACAGATTTTAACAAGTAATACCATAGTGCATCTATAATCATGCTAATTTGGTAGTTCAACTATGTATAATGGAACTGATGCAAAATATAACTTGGTATAATGCAGTTCCATACTTATTTGTTCTTCTTAGGTGGGGGTGGTGATGTTACTAGATCAATTGGATAAGGTATCATCATATGCATTTCTCAGTACAGCTTCATCAAAGTTTGTAGCTTTCCTCCACATTTTGTTTCCCATATTCCTGATGTCTTCAATGGTGTTTCCATTGGCAAAGGTGCTGGTCTTTGTCATTCGGTCTCTGCAGTATTTCTTGAGATGACCAACTTTATGACAGTGTAAACATTCCATTCTAGGGTTAGTCCAGCCTCTAGGCTTTCTTTTCAGTTGTCTCATACAGTTTGGAGCAATGTGATAAAATCCCCCACACGCTATACAATTTTCTGAAGTGTTGTAATCCCATAAATACTGGTTACCGACTCTTTTCGGTTGATAGGCAGATTCTTGACCTTTAGGCTTCCATGCTTCCTTTTTCTTCTTCCAACATTCAAGAGTAGTGTGCCCATGCATTTTGCAAGTAGGATAGTATTTGTCCATGTAGGTTTCCTTCTTTGGTTGTTTCATCTCAGACTTACATTGATATGCTTTATGTCCTTTCTTGTTACATTTATAACAGATTCCTATGAATGAAGATGTAGATTTAGGAATACCTTTCATTTTTCTCTTTCATACATTTGATGTGCGGCCTTGATTTCCACAGTGATTGCATGTTAGCTTTCTTGGTCTTGGATTTGCATAGACATTCTTTGGATTAGCTTGATTAGGTGATTCTCCATTCTTGGTATAGCCTAGTCTGGTGTTGTTATTGGCTCTCCTTTGTCCATCAAGAAACTCATCCATTCTTTTATTGCTTTCTTCATCTCTCTTGATTATCTCATTATGCTACTGCTGAATTCTTATTTATTGTTTGAGCTTTTCATTTTCTTCCCTTAGCTCACCGATAGCTTCTATTCTTTCAATGAGTTCAACATTCATTCTATTTGCCTCTTGACTCATAAGAATAATCTGATTTGTAATCTCATGATGATGTTTTGTAAGTCTTTGTATTTTTGACTCTTTTTCTTGTAGCTTTTTAGTAATTTTCCTTCTATCATCAATAGCTAGTGTTCTCTCTTGCTCAGCTTGTCTAGCATTGTTCATGACATTAATCATTCCTACCATCTGTGTCTCTTGACCGATTTGCAAAGATTTCACTTGTCCAGCCAGATGTTGATTGATTTCATTTAAGCTTGTGATGCCTTCCTCTAATGTATAGGATGCCTTGCTTGTAGTAAATCCTGAAGACTCAAATAGATCTGATATCTCTTCTTCATGGTAATCTGTTTCATTACAATGAGATGTCATAATCTTTCTTTCATCTAACAACTCTCTCATCTCGATTCTAGCTTCTTTATACTACTCATAGAAGATCTAAATTTATAGCTTCTGATTCGCAATACTTTTGTCAAGTTTGTACTTCTCCATTGTATGATCTTTTCTCTTAAGTCTTTAAGCTTTCCAAATAAGAGTTCTAGCTCTGATACCAATTGTTGTAAATAAAAGGAAGTGTGTACTGAGAGGGGAGGGGTGAATCAGTACCTCTAAAACTTTTATCTCTTTTAACCTTTATCCATTGTGTAATCAATTGTATAACCAACCATCTGTTCTATACTATCTTTGTGTAAGATATATCAACTCTTTAACTTAATAAAACATGTAAACATTCATAGAAATATTCATGAAAGTAATTGACTCATAACAAAAGATATGGTAACTTAAAAAATCCCTGTTAGAAGGTAAAAACTGCAGTGGGGATGGCACCCACAAAAACTTCACTATCTGCAAATTGGAAGGAGACGGTTACGGCTTACAATTTGATCACTTCTAATGATCTACCCTATTAAGAGTATATGTGGAGACTTGTTAAGGTCTACTCTATTAAGAGCTTTAGCAACACTGTTTAGTGTGCACTCGGTTAAGAGATTTATAATAGGATTGTTGAATCCACCTTCCTTGAAAGGATTTCTTCTATTTGCTACACTTGTTAGAATGCATACAAAAATACTTATTGACCTGAGTGTATGCAATCTAACTATTGCTGATTACAGATCCATTACAATTCACATGTATAAATGTATCACCTATTGTGATTGATTAATACCTCTGTTGCTCGGTAGCCTCTATTCTTGGTTCTTGATAACCAATTTCATCGTTTGTTTTTCTGCTTCTTGAAACTCTTAGTCTGATCCATAGATGTGCTCGTTGGCTACATTCATCCTCTCATCCATGATAATGAATGATTACAACATCTATTTATAAGATAAATTGACCTAATGTAGTTTCACGTATAA